>JAFEMH010004515.1:0-205360 GCA_022495995.1 Adenophora triphylla var. japonica | reverse complement strand
GATGGAATGTTAGACTCAAATGATTATGAATCATATGAGATATGCTAATCTTGTTTATTGGGTAAAATGACCAAACCACCCTACACTAAGAGTAGTGAAAGGGCTAGTGACTTATTGGGCCTAATACATACTGATGTATGTGGACCAATGAGCAGCATTGCTAGGGAAGGATTTCGATATTTCATTACATTTACCGATGACTTATCTAGATATGGCTATGTCTATCTGATGAAGTCAAAGAGTGAATCGTTTGAGATGTTTAGAACATTTCAAAATGAAGTACAAAATCAACTTGGCAAAACAATCAAGGCACTTCGATCCGATCGTGGTGGTGAGTATTTGAGCCAAGAATTTGACAATCATTTAAAAAACTGTGGAATTGTTTCATAGTTGACTCCACCCGGAACGCCACAATGGAATGGTGTTTACGAGAGGAGGAATAGAACTCTATTAGATATGGTTCGTTCGATGATGAGTCAAGTAGACCTTCCTATATCCTTTTGGGGACATGCATTAGAGACTGTTGCGTTCACACTGAACATAGTCCCTACTAAATCGGCTCCTAAAACCCCACATGAGATGTGGCATGGAAGAAAACCTAGTTTGTCTTTCATGAGGATTTGGGGTTGCGAAGCTTATGTGAAGAGACTTGTCTCTGATAAGTTAGAACCCAAATCCAAAAAGGTTATTTTCGTTGGTTACACTAAGGAAACCAAAGGGTATTATTTTTACAACATAACGAGAACAAAGTGTTTGTTGCTCGATATGGTGCCTTTCTTGAGAAACAGTTTCTCAATAAAACATCAAGTGGGAGTAAAATTGATCTTGAAGAAGTTCAAGAACCCGAAAATAACATGGAACCGATAGTAGAGACTGAACCAACTCCACAAGAAGTTGTGGAACCGGTTCAAGATCCACAAGTCCATCGTAGATCGGATAGGTTACGATCCACACTCGAGAGATATGGATTTCTCATGTCGAAAAGTAATGAAGTGGAAGTCATTGAGAATGACGAACCTACTTCCTATCAAGAGGCGATGTTCGATCCCGATTCAGATAAATGGTTAGAAGCAATGAAGTCAGTGCAATCCATGTTGGATAATCAAGTTTGGAACTTGATTGAGCCACCGAAGGTGTAAAAACCATAGGGTGCAAGTGGGTCTTCAAGAAGAAGAGCTGACATGGATGGGAAGGTGCATACTTACAAGGCTAGGCTTGTAGCGAAAGGAATATAGGCAAACTCATGGTGTAAACTATGATGAAACCTTCTCGCCTTTATTGCCATGCTTAAGTCTGTTAGAATTTTGATTGCCATAGCCGCATATTATGACTATAAGATATGTCAAATGGATGTCAAAACCGCTCTCCTTAATGGAAAGCTGCTAGAGGATATGTATATGACACAACTCGAAGGTTTGTAGATCCACAAAATTCTAGTAAGGTGTGCAAGTTGCAAAGATCCATTTATGGATTGAAGCAAGCTTCTAGGAGTTGGAATCTTCGGTTCGATGAGAAAATCAAAGAGTTTGGTTTTATCAAGTATGAAGATGAACCTTGTGTATACATGAAATTCGATTAGGAGCGTTGTGCTAATTCTCTTGTTGTATGTCGATGATATCTTACTATTGAAAATGACATTCTGCACTTGAGGCTGCCAAGTCTTGGTTAGGAAAGTGTTTCTCAATGAAAGATATGGGTGAAGCCGCTTACATCATGGTATCAAGATCTATAGAGATAGATCTAAGAGGATTATTGGTTTGAGTCAAAGTACCTACATTGACAAGGTTCTTAGAAGATTCAAGATAGAAAATTATAAGAGAGGAAACTTGCCAATGGGTCATGGTGTTACTCTTAGTAAGACTCGGTGTCTAAGATAGCGATGAACGAAAGAGGATGAATGATATTCCATACGCTTCGTCTGTGGTTCTATCATGTACGCTATGATTTGTACTAGACTCGGCGTCTCGTATGCTTTGAGCATGACAAGCCGTTACCAATCGATGCCGGGTAAGAACCATTGGATGGCGGTCAAGACAATCCTAAAGTACTTACGAAGGACTAAGGATGCGTTCTTGGTATTTGGAGGGATGGAAGAAGATCTTGTTGTAAGAGGTTACACGGATGCTAGCTTCCAAGCCGACAAAGATGATTTCCGATCGCCGGTCGGGATTTGTGTTTATGCTTAACGGAGGTGCGATATGTTGGAAGAGTTCCCAGCGAGTACTATTGCCGATTCTACTGCGGGGCCGAATATATAGCGGCATCCGATGCGGCTAAAAGAGGCGGTTTGGATCAAGAAGTTCATTAGTGACTTGGAAGTTGTTCCAAGTATCACTAATCCGGTGGAACTTTATTGTGACAACAATGGTACCATTGCGCAAGCAAAGGAACCAAGGTCACACCAGAGATCCAAACACATACTTAGATGTTTTCATCTCATTCGAGAGTTCATTGAACGGGGGAGACGTTAAGATATGCAAAGTATCAACCGATGATAACATTGGGGATCCGCTTACAAAGCCCCTCGCACAAGCGAAGCATGATGGTCATGTTAGGTCCATGGATATTAGATACAAAGATGGAGCCTAGTGCAAGTGGGAGATTGTTGGTGTAATGCCCTAGGCTATAGTTATGATTGACTTGAACCGTTATGTATCATCTTTATTATTTATTATAGAGCGTATTTATTCTGTTCATTATATGTTTGCATGTTTATTATATTGAACTGCGTCCCTAGTTGTTATGAACAACTAGTATAAGTTGGTAATGGATAATCATGGAGAGGATTATATGCATGTGATTCACATTACACTTATGGATACTTGCTAGAGAACAAGTATTGGGCATGACCTATTTATGAGATTTATGACATGGTATGTTGTCATGATTAAATCTCATGATAGTTGTGTTATTGAATCCTTGCACATGAGATTATCATCGTCTTCCACATGATGAAGATTGTGTTTGATATAGTCTAACACTATCTTTAATCGAATATCAATAAGGGCTATGTTAGCACGATTGGAATCATGTAGAGAAGAATGATAAGTCAAGACGGGATTTGTCCCTCTTATGAAAAGAGATGTTTGCTTAGACCCCTCGATGAATGATGTTGATGAAATGTGTGACCGCACTCAAGTGATTTGATAGAGATCAAATGCATTTGCATTATCAACATATTCGAAATCGAGAAAGCATTGAACGGAATGAATTGACATAGACCATGACTCATGTTCAATTGGACATCGTGGACAAAGGGATTGTGACATTGAAACTATAAAGGAATCAAGCTTTGATGTTATATTAATTGGGTGGACATAATGATTTGCTAGAAGTCACTTATGTCTTGTGAGGTCGATGTTTCGACTCACTACCAAAATAATATAATTCCTTTTGGGTCACACACAAAAGAATGAATTTGATTCGAGCTAAATCTGGAAATTTTGGGAAAGGGCATGACTCGTGCCCATGGGCACGACTCGTGCCAGTGCAGTTTAACGACTGCGTTTTGGCGTTTCAAGGAAATCGTTGACTTGATTGACTTTTGAGGTGGAGCATGACTCGTGACTATTGTCACGACTCGTGACAAATCCCCGCACGAGTGCAACCATTGTCACGCCTCGTGACACGACTGGAAAAAGGCTTGGGATCACTCGTGATTGCCATGCACGACTAATGGCACGACTCGTGACCTGAAGCACGAGTCGTGCCCAACGCGATTTTTGGTCAAAACGTGATTTCCTTGGACGGGAAGGAAAAGGTTTCTTAAGGACTTATAACCTATTTTGACTAGGGGTTATATGTGATATAAATATAAGTCCTATGCAGCCAAAAATCCTATCCTAGATCATTGTTCTAAAGTTTGTGAAACATTAGAGATTGATTTTGATTTTGAATCATAAGGCCTTGATCTTGTTAAAAACACACACACACACCTCACTTGATTAATCACATAGATTATTCATTTGAGATACACTGGTTATAGTCTAGGATTTGATCTTCACAGAATAGATTTTAGATCTAAGTTTGAATACTTGTATCTTTGTAATCTCTCTCATACTCAATATAAAATCTAACTTTTAGAAAATCCAAGACTAACCATCTTGGTAGTGGATGTAGATCATTTACGATTGAACCACTCCAAATATTGTGTTCTTACATTTCTGAATTTCTGCTTATTGTTTATTACTGATTAGTTTGTCTTTATCTGTTTGATCTCATTTTTAGTTATCCATTATTGTGAATTGTGTTTCTGGTTAATCATTGTCAAAACCTCACTTTATTAGTTGTGAAAACCGCAGACACAAAATCGCATTATAAACCGCACCTCTAAACCGCACCACTTAACTTGAGATATTCCGTTGTGCATTTTGCAATTCTACTTGCGGTTTTAATACACTGCAAACGGTTTTGTAAGCAAGATATTTAGTTTTTGAAAAGAGGACGAAAAATTTGTAACATCTATTCACCCCCCTAGCTGTTTTTCACCCTTGTTGCCACCTTTGGGACCAACAAGTGGTATCAGAGCTATACACATTTATAAAACTTCTGTTTTTCAAGCTTAATAGCTTGTGTGCCGATTTACTATGGCAAACTCAAAAACCATGACAACGGTTAACTATTCACACATTCCTATTATTGATAAAGACCACTTCGACATCTGGAAAGTCCGAATGTTAATCCATTTGGAAACTATTGATGAAATACTGGTGGAGTGCGTGACGAATGGCCCATTTGTTCCCATAAAGGCCAACACCAATCAAGCCACCAGTGCTGAAACTCCAGAGGTCAAGAAGCTTAAAGCTGAGTGGACTGATGAAGAAAAACGATTAGTCGCTTTGGACAACAAAGCAAGATTCATCATTTCTGGAACCTTGCCTGTTTCAACCCTTCAGAAGGTCATGTACATCACAACCACAAAGCAGATGTGGGATGCCATAGAGAGCTACCTTGAAGGTGACGATCTCTGCAAGGAAAATAAAAGGTATGTTGTTGAAAGATCCTACAACAACTTCAACAGAAAATCCAACGAAACCTTGCGCCAAACTTACGATCGCTACGTTGAAGTAGTTAATGCTTGTAGATCTCTTGGCAAAGTTTTAAATGATAAAGAAGTCAATATGACTTTTCTAGATGCTTTGGGTTCGAGATGGTCAATAAAGCCACATCTCTTGAGGACTCTAAAGATTTAAATACTTGGAAAGTAACTTGTATGCAAATCTTAAAGTGCATGAACTTAAATTAGATCATATTGAAGAGGTTGAAGGGAAAGGCAAATCACTTTCTATGTATGTAATGAAACATGAGGAGAAACCATCTATTTCAAATCAAACCTCAGATCCTTCCATCTCAACCTCATCACTCATCGAAATGAATGATGATGATTTTTCCATGTTTGTGAAAAGATTTCAAAAGTTTAGAAAATCTTCAAAACCTTTTACTAAATCATTTTCAAAAGGGAAACCTCCAGCAACTTTTTCCAAGGCCGCGTACAAAGAAGAAGAATGATCTAGTTTGCTACAATTGTAGAAAACCTGGTCACTTTGCATCTGAGTGTCCACAACCTAGATTTGAATACATGAAAAAGAAAACCTCCCCTGCGAAATTTTCTCGTCGCAAATGAATGGTTGCTGAGGAAGAGAATTCTAAGGAACTAGCAACTTGGATTGAAGCAGATTCGATGAAAAAAAGTGAGGATGAGCGAAGAGGTTAATCTGCAGCAGTTGCGGCGCTTCGATGATTCAAGATTCGAGTCGAGTCGCTGGATATGGAAGAAGAAGAGGTTATTCCTACGAAAACCTCATTTAGGGTTACTAGTATGAATGATGACGTGCAACTTACTCCTAGTGTAAAAATTGGGAATGGTTCTTACTCACGTCCCATTTTTCCTTCCAAAAATGCTACACCTTCAAAAATAATTCCAAATAAGAAAATTTTGAAAAGGTGGTGGAAGAGGTTTCTTACATGGAACATGAAAGGATGTTCAAGGAAACTGAAATGATGATCCAAAAATTCCAAAATGTTAAGAAAGCTTTGTCTTTAGCAAATGATGAACTTACACAGCTGTGAATGTGGGCCCAAGATCGCGGGTTGTGAACCGCTTTCTCGTATAAGGGGTCACCGCTTCACCTTAGTTTGAAGACATCCGGTTTATTGAAAAACGGAGTCGCCACGCCATTTTGATTTCCTCAAATCTTTGAAGAAAATGAATAGGGTCCGGAGGTTAAGTTACTCCTTGGAAAGAACGTTTGACGTTCACTTTAAGCCTTGCCAAGGCAAGCTCCTAGATCCAATTTTTGTGCTTGTTATGTGTGTTTGTGTGTGTGTGTGATTTGAAAAGGGGATGGAATGTGCCAAGTTATCTTCCGAACGTATAAACCATTTGAGTTGGTTATCGCTCGGGATTCCTTGGATTTGATGTATTCGGGATTTTGATCCTGTGCTCATCTTGGACTTATGATCATCATTAAATGACCTTTTTCGCCCTCCCGTTGGGATAATCAACCATATTAGGCTTGAGAGCCTTGGTGTGTTTTAAACCAACGTTCTTTGGGACAAAGTCATATGTGATCGGAATAGAGGGACACCTTTTTATAGTCCAAGAATGAGACTCATTAGAAAGGAAGAGCCTTTGCCCATCAATCCTACATCTTGAGACGATTTGAGCTTAGTAGGGACATTTATGCTCGTCTCAAGTGATGATCGAAGATGTAGGGGCTAAGGTTCATCCGCTTCTAAAGGGACTTCAACTATGGCATCTTTAGTGGAGGAAACGATGTAAAGATGAGACCTTTACACCGATCCACCCCACGAGATGATTCAAGTACCAAAGGGACTATGGGGAGGGGTATAAATATTGGATCTTTATACTCATCCTATGTCTTTCGTGCCTTGAGAAGGTCACTAGACAATCCTTGGAGAGTGATCCAACCATGAGGGACATGGGGGAGTTGCATTGGAAAGTAAAGATTGCATTTTTATGGAAATAAGTGTAATGAACAGTATGAGAACTAAGGCTACGAATGTAAAGGGAAGACCTTTAAGGCTTTCCTATGTCCTTTAAGAACCTTTTAAGGTGGACAATCCTTGGAAGCAAGGTCAAGGGAGGGGGATGACATTATAATAGTAAAGATGACATTTTTATGTAAAGATGACATTTTTATATAGTAAAGGGAGATATGTTGCATCATCATGTGATGAATCCTACCTAGAACAACCCACTTGTGGACCCTTTTGCATCCTTGGGATGGATTCTCCATGAATCATATGTGTGAGGGGGAAAAGGGTATATGATGTCTACATGATAAAGATTGGATTTTTATGACAATATATCACATGTAATGACAATAAATGGCAAAATAAATAACAAATAATCAATATGACAATATAATAAGGATATTTCAAGGAGAAAGGAAGGAGAGATTACCAATGATGGTTTTTCTCTATCTCCCTTGGGGTTTTCCAAATGTAGGAATGGATTTAGATGGGTTTTATGGAGGAGGGAGGTGATTTTTGGGAGTTTTGGTCACTGGAATTTCGAGTATTCGGTTGGGCGGAGTAACGGTGCTCAAAATTGTATTGAAAAATGAATAGAGGAGGCCTCTATTTATAGGGCGATTGTGCTTCCTAATGAAGCGTGCGGCATTAACCTCGGCTAATGAAGCCGTGCGGCATTATCCTTTGACGACTCGGCACGCTTCTAGATCCATGCGAGGTGGCGCCTAGAAATTCCCTTTTAGTGAGGGGCCTTGTAATTTTAATTTCTAGCTAGTCCTTCCCCACTTGGAAGGTTTGGGAAAGTTTGAATTACCCACGAACTTTAGGAAAGTTCGGAGGAATTGCAGGAAACTTCTTAGGAAGGCATGGGCTAGATTTGGGTACTTACGAAGCCCCTCGGTAACGTCACTTGCGGGGCGAGTGGGGTTGTCGATAAAAAAATCTAATCGCGGCTAGCGAGACGGATTGGGTGACGAGGCGGTCGAGTGGCTGAACCTTTGGAAGGCTACCTACGTATCCGGAGGAATCAAGCCATGATCGTAGTTCGGAATCCAGGGAAAGGGGTGTCATATGTGACGAATTGGCTGAACCTAGAGTAGGCTACCTACGTATCCCGGAGGAATCAAGCCATGATCGTAGTTCGAGAATCCATTTGAGGGAATGGCGAAGACAAGGCGGTCTCTTGCTATGAAGATGGAAAGGAAATGACCTAGGAGGTCAAATGGGCGATCCTCTTGGGGATATGCCAAGTGAAGGGATTGACCCGTGTGGCCGGATGGTGGACCTTTATGAAAGGTTCATGAACCATTTTGAGGAGTGATGAATGAAAAGGGTGACCAATATAGTCGGATGGCTGGACCTTTATGAAAGGCTCATGCACCACTGAGGAGTGATGAATGAAAAGGGTGACCAATGTGGTCGGATGGCTGGACCTTTATGAAAGGCTACCTACGTATCCCAGAGGAATCAAGCCTTGGTCGTAGTTCAAGTCTCACTAGATAGTTAGGAACATGTCTAGGATCCTTGAGATTTTGACGATTAATGGAGGAGTCACCTTATTTGACAATTAATGGAGGTTGTCACCTTATTTGACAATTAATGGAGGTTGTCACCTGATTTGACAATTAATGGAGGTTGTCACCTGACATTATTTTGTTATAACAAAAGTAATAAAAAGGGGAAATTCTTCCCGAGGTACTCCCAAAGGTACTTACTAATGGACTGATTCAATTCTGACACAAGTTGATTCTGAAAGAAAACATTACTCTATTTTAGAGATAATGGAGATTTTTTTTTGGGAAAAAATGTTACTCCGTTGGGAGATAACGGGAATTATTTGCCTAATTGGAAAGTCCAGGGGCAAAAATGTAAATTCAGCTCAGAGCGAATGAAGCCGCCCGGCGTGAGATGGGGAAAAAGAAGTTGTACGGCTTTAAGCCTGATTTCACCAGATTCATTTAAACAGAAGGAGAAACGAGCAACATCTATTGTTGGCTTAGGTTGTCGAGAAGAGAGGAGAGAAAAGAGAAAGAAACTTCAAAATTTCTTCATATCCCTAGCTTCTACTGCTCAAGATGGATCAAGAGGGGAACATCGTGCCTAGACAAGCGCGTAGAACCTTATCACAAGCCGTGAGGATGAGACGGAGGGAATTCATTCGGACCGAGCGAAAATACGACTTCACTACACCTCCTTCCGAGTTCTATCCCGGCAAGAGGGAGCACAAATCAATGAAACCTCAATCGATTGGGGTAATCACTCTTGATTTGCTTGATTTCGTCAATTTTGGTTGAATTTTGATTGATTTACGGCTTCGCGATTTTTGGGAATTTTTTGAATTTTTCTTGCGATTATTTGACGCTTTTAGAAATTTGATAATTAACCTATGAGGCTATGGACATAAATAAACATGCATGTGCAATTTATTTGAGAAAAATATGAGAATGACTCATTTTTGAAAATAAAGTAAGAGAAAAATAATGTCTAAAATGTGACGGAGTTCTTGCATGTGCTAGAACTAGGTCAATTTACGATCATGGATGGGAAAACAAGATTTTGGATGATGAAAAGGATTCATGCATACCATCTTGAAAAATTAAAGCTTATGTGCAAAAAATTTTGTGAAAATTGGACTTTTTGTATTTGGGAGAGCAATGTGCTCGGGATGACATGTTTCAAATGATGAAAGACACGTGTTCTAGGCTAATGATGCTAGAAATCTCTTACGAATGCTTTCTTTGGCAATATGTGCACATTTTGTGAGTATATGCATGCTTTTGAGATGAAATGAAGGACTAACGGGTTTTACGCTTTGTGTTTTCCCACGGGAGAGCAAGTCGAGGGACCCGCGGAGGTGGCGGTGAAGTTGTGAGATAGGATGCCCAACTTTGAAAAGGATGGCATGAATCCTAAGCAGCTGGTGATGGCGATTGGGCTTCATTCTTTCATCGAGGCTATCAGTAGAGGTATTCACGTGACCTCTAAGAGCAAGGGGTTGGTCCAGGCCCTTTCGGAGTTCTGGTGGGACACCACTCACATCTTTCATCTTAGCTGGGGAGAGATTACGGTGACTCCGCCGACTTTCTTTGCCATTGCGGCTTGAGGTTCACTGGTAGGCCTGTGACTTGGAGAGATCACATTTCTGCGGCCGAGTTCAGAGCTTTGGTAGGATTTGACCTCCATCCTAAGGGGCTTGGGATGGAGATGAGGTTTGTTGAGGTTGAGATTCTGAGATGCATGGATGAGTTTGCAGCTAGCGAGGTGACTGCCCACCAGCTCGCGAGAGCTTTTTATGGTTGATCTTTGTCAGTCACCATTTTTGCGAACTCTGGGACATTGGCGATGCTTTGCCTGCTTGACTCTTTGGAGAACCTGGATGAGTTTGGGGAGGTCTCTTGGGGCGAGGCTGGATTGGCTGAGCTCTACTTCTCTTTAGATTTGTACAGCCGGAATAAGGCTGCGTCTATGGATTGCTTTTCTTTTGCTCTTGAGGTACTCTCACTTTTCTTTTCTCTCTTTTACTTTTCTGTCTTGAGATTTTATGAGAGAAATGACCTTTTTGTTTTGAACATGCAGGTCTGGTTCTGTGAGGTGATCGGGTTCTTTCCTTGGAACCAACAGAGTGATCCGACGATCTTCCCGGCCATGATTCGCTGAAGGGGAGAGGCTAGAGATAAGTTCACCGGGAAGACCCGGATTACTTTTGATTACAAGATGGTGAGACCCGTCATCAACTGGGATGGTCATGAGGGAGTGTACTTCTATCCCTGGGGGAGGTATCCAGAGGCTTGGATAGGGGATGCCTTGGTGGTGACCAGGCAGAGGAGATGGCTGACAGGGCTGACCTGTGATATCATTTATCTGGGGGACCGCTTCTCTAGGCAGCATGGTCACATCCTTCCGTTGGGCGCTATTACCCCTCATGACCCTCCTCCACTCATGCTGCACCATAGGCATTGGTCGACGGATGAGATAGAGAGGTATCAGGCTGGATTGGCGGCTGAGGAGTATTTGACTTTGCTACCCCGTATGCCACCTTTGTGGAGGCGCAGTTGAGGACGCCGCAGAAATTAGTGAAGATAGCCACCGCTCAGGGGTACGGGGAAGCAGAGCCGACTGATCTGCCTATGCCTCTAGCTCACCTTTCCTATGTGGTGAACGGGGTATCGAGGAGGCTCATGGTGCTTATTCCAGATACGAGGGAGCCCGAGTATACTCTTCCTGCTGACAGCACTGTAAGTATCTCTAGGGTCCCTTCTCTTTTCAACTTTCTTTATTTTCTACGATTTTGAGTTTTTTTGAGTTTTTTTGAGATTTTCTGAGTTTTTCTCTTCTTTTCTCACAGGTTCCTGCTCGTACCTATGATGGCTTGGTACGGCAGAACAGGGGCTGGAAGGAGGTGGCTCGGTCCCTTCTGAGGAAGCTGGCCTGTGCGTCAAGAGCTACGGGGAATGCGCGAGAGCCCGAGCACAAGAGGAGGCACGTTGGGAGCACGACCTCTACATCCTCAGCCTCAGGGTACCATTCATCGTCCACCAATGCCGTGCCTCGGGGGCGGGGGCCTAACACGGACATTTTGGAGCAGCTGGTGGAGTATGAGCAAGTAGCTGTCCACCTTTCTGACGTGAGTGATGACGAGGATCTACTTAAGGACCCTGAGTTCTATGAGCTGAGCAGCTGGTGGAGTATGAGCAAGTAGCTGTCCACCAATGCCGTACCTCGGGGGCGGGGGCCTAACACGAACATTTTGGGCATGTTTTTATGTAGGTTTTGTTGAGAAGTGGGGTGAGAACTCCACTTGGGCGCGGCTTGGCCCAGGCTGGCTGATTTTTTTCTGAAGCGAATGAGGCCGTCCGGACGGTCTGAGCAAAAGAAGCCGTGCGGCTTGGAACCTTGTACGGGCTGATTTTTCAAATAAAATCAAGGAAGGGCCTTTTCATTTCATTTTCTCCCTAAACTTGTCCCAACTGATCCCAAAGCATATTTTTGACCAAAAATCATCAAGTTCGATCATTTTCCATGGAAAAACCAGTCCGATTGCAAAAAGGGAAAAGGGATCATTTTCTGTTCGATCTTCAATCTTGGATGAGGCACAACTTTCAATCTCATAAGGGGCTGTTTGACAACGCCTTCAAGATCAAGTATTTATGCCATTTGAAGGATCTCCCGCCCGATTGGGACCTTTTGAGGGCATCAGCAAGGTTTTGGGACGTCCGGAGACACGTTTACTGCTTTTCCTACAATGAACTCCTCCCAACCTTTGAAGACTTTCGGGCATTGATTGGGGGTCCAGAAATTGAAGCCATTTCAGTTCCTTTGACCGGGGACGTACCGGTGACTGTAAAGTTGGCATCTTTTCTGCAAATTTCTCCGGAAGAAGCCGAGGGGATAATGATAGCCCCTAATAGGATTGACATTTCTGATATCCCGAGCAGGTTTGGGTCTCCAGATATGGCTGTAACCACAGTGGCTATGAATGCCTTTATCCTCTGCGTGTTCTCCTTTTTGTTTACTGCCGAGTCTTTCAGAGTCTGCCACAGTGGCCTTTTGGACATGGTCAGAGATTGCAGGGCTGGGAAAGATATTGTCCCATTGATTTTGGGTGAGACACTACATGGCATTGACAGGATGGCTAGGGGGACCATTTCATGAGGTCTGGGAGCCCAGCTGTGCTAACTTTATGGTTACAGGAGAGGCTTGGGGCTTTGCCTGGGGCTTTGCCTACTTAGTGCCCTTGGGTGATTTCTCAGAGAGGAGCACCTAGGCAACAAGATCAGGGTAGCTGGGAGCTGATGTTGGCTCGGCTATCAACCTCGAACATTCACTGGTGGGTACCTCATTGGAGGTTGCAGACTCATAGGACGTTTTAGGAGTCCTACATAGTGAGGGTTCTGGGGTTATCTCTGTCCTCTTTCTACATTCCCTGCTTAGTGTCCAGGTAGTTCGGGACCTTGCAGGAGCCGTTGGACGATTGGGAGGACATCCGTACCATGGAGGTGGTGTCTTTTGACATGAGGGATCCAGCTAGCTTCTCATTTTTCTCGAGAGCGTGGACATACGCTGCTTTTCCACCCAGGGCCATTCTCAAGACAAGAAGAGTACCATCTTGACCACAGCTTACTTGGACTGGTATGAGAGGGAAATGGGGGCAACTCAGATCATTTTGGGAGAGAGGCGTCAAGCTTTATTGGGTGCTGATTGTGACTTGAGCAGGACTCTGAGGGAGACTGAGGCCAAGGCTAGCTGCCATAACCAATCGGGTGACCTTATTAAAGACATGAAAGCCCGATATGAGAGACTATCTGAGGTTTCTCCCCTCACTGAGGCTCAGCGGGAGGAGATACGGGCTCGTTCCAGGGCAGAGAAGGCACTCATTGACACAGGTTTGGTGGAGGCTCCAGTGAGAATTCATGAGATTGGGATGAGGGAGACTGACATCATCGATAAGAAGAGGAAGAACACTCGACGGGGTCGAGGTCGAGGAAAGAAGAACAAGGAAGACTCAGTTGAGGACAACTAAGAGACCTATTCCGAGTACCTAGTTATTGCCTTTTGCAAACACATTAGCTTATTAGGTCTTTTTTGTATGATTTAATCTTTGTAACAGGTTAGCAGAGTCAAGAGTAGACCGTGATTGAACTCATCAAAAAGTTTTTTGACTTGTAAATAACAAAGATATTATCTTAGAATTTATTCAAGACACATTTCATGGAAACCTTGAATGTCTTGTTTAGACCGAACCATTTCTGGCTGCCTACGTTCCCCTTTTACAAGAAAGACTAAGGGGCTCAGGTCTTCATAGTTCATTCTGGTGAACTATTGGGATTTTTGTTGTTGTTTTTTTTTTTTTTTTTGTTTTTTTTTGTTTTTTTATGTGCAACCCTATTTTCTGGCTAGACCGCCCTTTTTTTTTTAGGGTTTTCAGCCTAGCTGGGTATTACTATTTTTGCACTATATATATATTTTTTTCTTTTTTTTTTTGTGCAGCCCTGTCTTACCTAGACCACCTTTTTTTTTTTTTTTTTTTTTTTTTTTTTTTTTTAGGGTTTTCAGCCTAGCTGGGTATTACTCTTTTTGCACTATTTTTTTATTATTATTTTTTTAGACATAGTACCGACAGAGCTTGTCACCGTTGACTGGATGAACAAAGGGATTGCCGTCCAGGTCCACGAGCTTCATTACTCCTCCCGAGAGTATCTTTTCTGCACCACATACGGGCCAATCCAAACAGGTTCCCACTTTCCCAGAGGGTTGTCTCTGGTAGGGGGCTTTACTTTCAGTACTAGGTCACCCTCTTTGATGTCTCTGGCCTTGACATTTTTGTCTAATGCCCTGGTCATTCGCCTCTGGTAGGCTCGGGTATGTTCCATGGATTTTAGCCTCCTTTCATCAAGTAGGGCCAACTCATCATACCGGCTGCGTAACCATTCTACTTCATTGACACTGTTTTTCAAGAGGACCCTTAATGACGGGATTTCAAACTTTACTGGCAGCACCGCTTCCATCTCGTAGGTGAGGGCGAAAGGGGTTTCTCCCGTGGCTGTTCTGACAGACGTTCTGTAGCCCCAGAGTGCCAGATGCAGCTTTTCGGGCCAGTCACGACCGTGGGTGGCCATTTTCCGGATAATTCTCTCGAGTGTCTTATTGGCAGCTTTTACTGCTCCGTTAGTCTGAGGCCTGTACGGGGATGATTTGTGGCGAGTGACTCTGAATTTTGACAGCAATCTATCGCAGTCCCCTTCAAAGTGCGACCCGTTATCCGAAATGATCTCATTGGGCACCCCATATCTGCACATGATGTCTTCTTTGACAAACTGGGCCACTTTCTTGGAAGTGAGGACCTTATAGGACTTGGCTTCCACCCACTTCGTGAAGTAGTCCACTGCCACTAACACAAATTCATGCTTATTGCTTCCTGTCGGGGCTATCTTCCCTATTACGTCAATGCCCCAAGTTGCCAATGGCCAAGGAGTCGTCATGCAGTACAAGTCATGAGGCAGAAGATGATTGAGATTGGCAAATCGTTGGCATTTTTTGCACTCTAAGACATGCTGAACACAATCTGTTTCCATGGAAATCCAGTAGTAGCCCATTCTGAGGATCACTTGCATCAATGCTCTGGCATTCATATGAGGACCACAGGGACCATTATGGACTTCACTCATTACCTCTCTTGCCCTTTCTTTTGTGACACATAAGAGGAGTGGTCCTTGGTACCGCTTCTTGTACAGATCGCTCCCTAGGATGACATAGTGAGAGGCCAGCCGCTTCAAGGCTTGCAAGCTTTTGGCTTTGATGCCTTCCCTTGGTCTTCCTTCTTCATCTCTAAAAGCTGACTTCCCATCTTTGAGGAACTGGTAAATCTGATTGTACCAAGGTTCCTTGACAGGCTCAGGTCCCAAGTCTATTTTGCAACAGAAAGCCGGGGCTTCTCTTCTACCCACTCTGAATGGTTTTATTGCCTTTCCCTCGGGGATCTCTACCAATGAGGCTAGAGTGGCTAAGGCATCTGCAAATCTGTTCTTGTCTCTCGGCAGGTAATGGAAGGTCACTTCTCTGAACTGCTCAGTCGATTCTTCCATATAGGCATGATACCTCTGAAGATTAGGATACATAGTCTTCTACTTGTTGGAGACCTGGTTGATGATCAGGGCTGAGTCTCCATAGACCTCGAGTTTTGACATTTCTTTCTAAGGCAGCCTCCAAACCAGCGATACAAGCTTCATACTCTGCAGCATTATTTGTGACAGGGAAGTTCAACTTGATGGCTATTGGCGTGTGCTCATCTTTCGGGTCGACCAGTAGCATTCCTATGCCATTTCCTCTTTTGTTAGCAGCCCCATCAAAGAAAAGCTGCCATCGGTTCTCAGGCTCAACTACAAAGATCCCATCATCCGAAAACTGGGGTTCAGGCCCTCGGTCCTCATTGCTAGGGAAGTTTGCCAGATGGTCTGACAACGCTTGACCCTTGATTGCCTTTCTCGTCACATAGTTGATGTCATACTCAGCCAGGAAGAATGACCACTTTGCTAGATGCATCGAAAGGGAAGGCTTGTCGAAGATGTACTTGATGGGGTCCATTTTCGAGACCAAGTTCACAGAGTGGGCCTGCATGTAATGCTTCAGCTTACCGACTACCCAGACCAGTCCTGCACAAGTCTTTTCGCACGCTGAGTAATTGAGCTCACTCCCTTGCAGCTTCCGACTGACAAAGTAAATGGCATTTTCTACCCGAGAATTCTTCTTTTCCTGAGCCAGCATAGCCCCAACTGCCGTATCAGTGACAGTGAGATAGAGCAGAAGAGGTTTCTGTCCATATGGGGGGCATAACACCGGGGGATTTACTAGGTACGCCTTGATTTGGTCGAAGGCATCCTGACATTCCTCAATCCATTCTGTGTCCGCATTTTTCTTCACGAGCTTGAAGATGGGCTCGCACATGGTAGTCAGCTGGTTGACAAAATGACTGATGTACTGTAACTTACCCATAAAGCTTTTGACCTCTGTCTGAGTTCGAGGCAGCCTCATGTCCATAATGGCTTTGCTCTTTCGGAGATCGACTTCAATGCCTCGTTCTGTGACCATATACCCAAGCACTTTTCCCCTTGTCACTCCAAAGGTGCATTTTGCAGGGTTCAGTCTCATGGAATGTTACCTTAACCTTTCAAAGAACTTTCGCAGGCCGGCAAAGTGCTGTCCATCCACACCTTTGGAATGGATTATCATGTCATCGACATAGACCTCAATTTATTTGTGGATCAAGTCATGAAAGAGTGCAGTCGCTGCCCTTTGATATGTAGCCCCGACATTCTTAAGCCCGAAAGGCATTACCGTATAGCAGTACATCCCCCACGGTGTGGTGAAGGCTGTCTTTTCTTGGTCCTCCTCGACCATCTTGATCTGGTTGTAGCCAGCAAAGCCATCAATGAAGGATTTGACTTCGTAGTTGGCAGTGGCGTCCACCAGAATGTCTATATTCGGCAAAGGATAGTCATCCTTGGGACTGGCCTTGTTCATGTCACGGAAATCTACACAACATCGTACCTTCCCATTGGCCTTAGTCACAGTCACGATGTTTGATATCCAGGTTGGGTATTCAATGACCTTGATGAATCCTACCCGTAGTAGCTTCTCAATCTCTTCTTTGACCTGAAGAGACCACTCTGGCTTGATCTTTCTTAACTTCTATTTCATCGGCTTGGCATCTGGTGCCAGAGGGATTCTGTGCTCCACAATCGAGCTATCTAGCCCCGTCATGTCCTTATACGACCATGCAAACACATCCATGTATTCTCTGAGCAGATTGACCAGTCTGTCCCATTCAGCCCCTTGGAAGAAGTTCCCAATCTGTGTCTCTTTAGGTTCCTCGACAGTACCCAAGTTAACACTTGTTAAAACCTCCTCGGCAGCTTGGGCCCGGTTTTCCTCTATATCGGTAACCTGCTTAAAGATTTCTTTAATGTATTGTTCATTTAGTGTGCTTGCATCTTGTTCAAATGAATCATTATTAACTGTTGTTAAGTTATTAGTTAATTTATCATTTGTTAAGTTGGCAATAAAGGGGTACTCGGAAAGATCTATCATTTCATTCAAGGCAAATGGAAAGATAATATTGGCTACATATTCATAATCTTCAGGCGTGAGGCCTTCAGATGACTCAGATGATTGGAATTCAAAGACTCCTGACTCTAGGGTACGGATGACAGGGTGTTTGACATGACTAGACTGAGAGGGACGGGGAACCAATCTAAGCTCCGTGATCATTTGTTGTCGGCTGGCTATTGGCCTTGAGAATGTCTCCCAATTCTTCAAAGGCATCTCTGTCTTAGTCACCAAAGTACGGGGATCAAAAGGTTCTTCACTACCATCTCCAATTACTGCAACTGTCTTATCATCTGAGCTGAAGTCGATTAAGTCAGGAATCCGTGCTTCTTCATCAAACAGCTTCTGCAGACCTGACTCACTGTAGCAGCTTCTATCTGGCTGATCTTTGGAAGAGCTAACTCGAAGGAGGAGAAGTCTATTACCCCTGATGGGAAAAGTACTGGCTCTTTGAAGCGGTCTGGGTTTCCTTTGAAGACATACTTGTTCTGAACAGTAGTTGTAGCCCCAGGAATGCACGGCAAGTCAAGAAACATCCTTTGAATAAGATTCGCTAGTTTTCCATGAACCTTTTCAAGGTTGTCCAGAAGAATTTTCCTCAAGGAGAGCTGACTATCACTTTCATCATATTGGGTCTCACCTTTTATGAAGTACTGGGCCAGAGACAAACTGTAAGGACGGAGATGGACCCCTTCGTTTCGCTTTTCCTGAACTGTTTCTCGAGCTTTTCTGTCATCATGAGGATGCAGTTTGTATCCCAGGCCATTTTGGGTGGTCTGTTCCTTTGCATTGATAACGGCATTGCGACCCTGAAGTCTTTTACCCAGTCCAAGCCCCGGAAGATAACCCATCTTTCTCATCATTCGCATGGCAGGAGGTATTTTATCAGAAGTAGCAGTGAGGCTACCCCATTTATCTGGTGGATCCAGGGTCGTCCCAGTAAAGCGATGAATGAAATGGGGATGTCAATCACTTGGAAGTCTACATCCATGACCTTCTTTTCTAACCACAATTTTAGAGTTGCAATCCCTAAAACTGACCGAGCAGTGGAATCGTAGGCCTTAATAGTTAGTTTGACTGGAAGGCTTCAAGTCTGTAGGCTTCAAATTCAACAAATCCATCATTTTTGCTGGCAGGACATTCATTGCAGACCCTCCATCGACTAATACCCTTGGTAATCAGCGTTCTTCCAACTGGACTGTGACGTAAAGGGGCTCATTATGACTGGCGCCAAACTTTGGCAGGTCCAGTTCAGTGAAAGTGATGATGTTGCCATAGTGGATACTTCCAATCATTTGGACGACCTCATATGGGGTGACATCTATGGGCACCATAGTCTTAGCCAAACTTTCTTCTAGCTTCAACTTATGAGAGTATGAAGAGTTTAACAAGGACCACAGAGAAAAATTGGCTTGAGTGCACTTCAACTGAGTCAGCACCGGGTCTTCCTTCTCGGAGTCTGGCTTTTCTGCTTCTGGCTTATAAGGTCTTTTGCCTGTCTTTGGTTCGGAGACGTCATTTCTTTTGTCACCTTTAGGCTGTTCCACACTCATCTGCCCAGACCGGGTCATCACATAGACGTTAGACTTCTCCGGGTCATTAGTCCTATTGGAAGATTCCTTCAGCTCTTTCAGGGTTAAAGGCGGGCTTTTGTTAGCATATGTGTAAGTACCCAAATCTGGCTCATGCCTTCCGGTTAAGTTTCCCAGCAATTCCCAGGACTTTCCTAAAGTTCAGGGGCAATTTGGGAACTTTCCTAAACCTTCCGAGGGGCGAAGGACTTGCTAGGAATTAAAATTCCACGAAGTCCCTCGCGGGAAAAGACCTTCTAGAAGGCCACCTTGCATGGTTCTAGAAATAGGCTGAGTCACTAATGGATAAGACAGCACGGCTTCATTAGCTGAGGGTTACAGCCGCACGACTTCATTAGCCATCTCCAGACTGCCTATAAATAGAGGCCTCCTCTATTCATTTTGATATACAATTTTTAGCACTGTTACTCTGCCAAAATACATCCACGAAATTCCATAAAGCTGAGAGCAACCAAAATCACCTCCCCCCTCTTCAAAACCCCTCCAAAGTTGGTCCTTCCTTAGGCAATCTTCAAGGGAGATAGAGGAACACCACCATTGGTAACCTCTCCTCCCCTTCTCTTTAAAATATACTTGTCATACTTGCTATATTTTTCTTTGCTTTCTATATTTTCATTCACTTGCTTTGTATTTGATATATTGCTATAAAAATCACATCTTTAGTCATGTAGATCATAATATCCCCATTCTCCTACCACATGGGATTCATGGAGGATCCATCGCAAGGATGAACAATAAGACCTCAAATGGCTTGTTCTAGGGTGGATCTCTCACATGATGATGAGAAAATAACATCCTTTGCATATAAAAATGTCATCTTTTTTATTAAAAATGTCATCTTTATTCATGAATGTTATCCCCCTTCCCATAGACCTTGCTTCCAAGGATTTTCCACCTAAAAGGTTCATAAAGGACATAGGAAAGCCATAAAGGTCCTCCCTTTACATTCCTAGTCTTAGCTTGCATCATGTTCATTACATATCTTAGCATAAAAATGTCATATTTACTTTAAAAATGCATTCCCCATGTCCCTCATGGTTGTATCACTCTACAAGGATTGCCTAGTGACCTTCTTAAGGCACAAAAAGGCATAGGATGAGTATAAAGATCCAATCTTTATACCCCTCCCTTAGTCCCCTTTGGTACTTGAGGAATCTCTTGGAGTGTAATGGTGCAAAGGTCCTATCTTTACATCATTTCCTCCACATAAAGATGCCATAGCCAGGTCTTCCTTTGGAAAAGGATGAACTTGAGCCCCTACATCTCCGATCATCACTTGAGACGAGCATAAATGTCCCGACTAAGCTCAAATCGTCTCAAGATGTAGGATTGATGGGCAAAGGTCTTTCCTTTCTAAAGAGTCTCACTCTTGGACTATAAAAAAGGTGTCCCTATCTTGATCACCTGTGGCCCAAGGCTTCATAATGATGATCATAAGTCCAAGATGAGAACGGGATCAAAGTCCCTAACACATCAAAATCCAAGGAATCCCGAGCAATAACCAATTCATGGTTTATACGTCCGGAAGACTACTTGGCACATTCCCCCTTTTTATCAAAACACATCCCACACACGAAAACACAAAGGCAAGCATGAAAATCGAATCTTGGAAGACTTGCTTTGGCAAGGCTCCTTAGGTGAACGTCGATCCGTTTTTTCCAAGGGATAACTTAACCTCCGGACCCAAATGCTTTTTTTCAAAGTTTTGAAGAAATCAAAATGGCGTGGCGACTCCATTTTTCAATTTAAACCGGATGTCTTCAAACCGATGTGAGGCGGTGACCCCTTACACGAGAAAGCGGTTCAACAACAAAAAAAAAAGAGCCGTGATCTTGGGCACTACATTCACAGTTTGGCGACTCCGCTGGGGACAAAACCAAAACAAAAAAAGCTTTCATTTTTAAAATAAAAAAATGATACTTGGTATATAGGTGGAAACCATTAAGCTTCCCATTATCGCCTCCTAACACAAGTCTGGGATAAACTATGGCCTAACAAAGCCACGTACCGGTATCTCTTTTCAAAAAAAAAGAAAAGCTTTTTTTGAGTGGGTTAGCCTTCCGCCGCGGATTCGATTCTCATGCTTGCCTTCTTTTCCTTGCATTGCATTGCATGCATTGTTGGTTCTTGGGAATTGTGCATATTCTGAACACTGAACAGGGAGCATTCTAAAGCTGAAAAGGTGCCAAAAATGTTCGGGGAACAACCTGCAAATGGAAGAAATTGGAACCTGGAAAATTGATTGATGCAGCCGTACGGCTTGATTCTCCTTGAATCCTAGCCGGGCGGCTTCATTGGCAATTCCACCAGGACACTTTTGAGGTTAATCTGGCAGCCTTGGCAGCTTGGGGCTATTCAGTTCCAAGACTGACCGTGCTCCAGAAAATTTACGTGCTTACTTGTTGCATTTCTCCCGTCCCGAAAATCATTCCTTTAAAATACATTTCTGGAAATTTCTGTTTTAACTCAAAAAGGAACATTTTTAGGAGGCCGCACACTACGCGCACCTTATATATCCTATACACTTTGCACGCACGTCCCTCTAACCCGGGGTGGTTGTTCAGCTGCAGTCACGGACAGTATTACGATGCTCTCGGGCGCGCACGGAATCACCCCAAACTCCCCATGGCAGCTAGTGTCGACCAATGCACAGTCTGTGTCACACATTTTAAAACCGTGAATTTTGGTTGGTTTTTGGTCTAGTCTGTGTCATATAGCCCAGTTGCATTACCCCGTAAAGGTCAAACCTTAGCCCATGACGGAAGTCAGGATCCTTCGCTCAAGCGAAACTCTACTGAAATTCCGCCAAGGAAAAATTGGCAGAATATTGACTCCGGCATTGACTTTAACTTTGACCCGCACAGAATACGTAAGAGTCGAGCTCGAGTCCGTGCCAAAAATCCAAAGATCTTTTGTGCAAGCGGAGCTCTGCCGAAATTTCGACAAGGAAAAATTGGCAAGATCTTGACCCGACATTGACTTTGACTTTGACTCACGCGACGTATGCAACGAAGTTCAATGTGACACTGTGTCATCCGGCTTTTACCGTCCGACCCATGCCTATTATCTTCTTGGACAATGCCAAAAAGTCAAAACGTCAATCGCGCAAGCGAAACTCTGCTGAAATTCTGTTAAGGCTGAAAGACGAGACTTTCCCGGCATTGCCTTGACTATAATCCGCATCGCTCGTGCGTTAAAAGTTCCTATGACCCACTAGACCCATTAGGAGCGTTCTTCTCTCTCGGTCGGTGGGATCCGCGTGCCCTATAGGACCCTCGCCCGGGGCTGTCCACCCTGGGAGGTCAAAATACAGGTGGAAAACGAGGGGCTTATAGACGTAGTGACGGAACCCACTGATACAGGATCTAGAGTAGTTGTGAAAAAGAAGGGCAAACCCCCTTTTCCAACCAAATAGAAATAAATAAAAAAAAACTGTTTTAAGTAAACTTGAACAATTAATGGAATCAAAATTGCATGGTCCCATTTCTGGAATCCTTAATTGTGACCTTTCACGGTCAAATTTCCAATCGTGACCTCCGCGGTCCGATCTCCGATTTTCGATCCTGACCTTTCATGGTCAAATTTCCAATCTCGACCTTTCACGGTCAAATTTCCAATCGCGACCTCCACGGTCCGATCTCTGATTTTTGATCTCGACCTTTCATGGTCAAATCTTCAATCCTGACCTTTCACGGTCAAATCTTCAATCCCGACCTTTCACGGTCAAATTTCCAATCGCGACCTCCATGGTCCGATCTCCGATTTTCGATCCCGACCTTTCATGGTCAAATCTTCAATCCTGACCTTTCGTGGTCAAATCTCCAATCGAGACCCTCACTGTCCAATTTTCAATCTCGACCTTTCATGGTCAAAGCTTCAATCCCGACCTTTCACGGTCAATTTTCCAATCGCGACCTCCACGGTCCGATCTCCGATTTCTGATCCTGACCTTTCACGGTCAAAGTTCCAATCTCGACCATTCACGGTCAAATCTCCAATCGAGACACTCACGGTCCAATTTTCAATCTCAACCTTTCACGGTCAAATCCTTTCCGATCAATTAGGATTAGGAGAAAATGTGTTTTAAGAAAAATTTAAGTAATAAGTGCATGTTACTTGAGCCTTCAGCCTAAACACTTACCTCCGAGCCTAAACCTCGCCCACCCCCAAGTCTAAACCTTGCCTATCTCTTTTCCGCAGCGAGAAAGAAGTGGGTGAGAATACCGGGTCAGCGGCTTTTCAGTGCGGAAACCTCAGGTTCAGACAGTTCAGCAGAATCATCAGTTTTGTCTGCTTAGGGGTTTGGAATGGCGGATATGACAGAAAATAGTGATGGTACAGGAAATCCGATGATTAGGAAGGAAGAGTTAGTCCTAGCTTTGGAAAATGCCCATAGGGTTCATGAAGGGCAGCTGGCCATGCTCATCGGTGCTCTCCGCCATCATGGAGTCCATGTAACAGTTGAGGCAAATGGTTCTTTGGTCATGATTGAAGATGAAACTCCAGAAACAGTGATCTCAGTCCCTCCATCCTATAACCAATACCCTCCATCCACATATGATCCCTTACCAAGGACTACTCCTCTTCAGTCCTTTCCAACATCCCAGGCCATCAGGGCTCCATCACCCTCAGCTCCTCAGAATGGATTGGGTTTCATCACACCTATTCCTCAGTTTCAGCGGTACCTGCCAGTTTATGCTCCAGCTTCACAAAATCAGTCTGAGCCATGTGGCTATGTTCTGAGACCTCTATACTCACCTGAATGTGATCATGAGCTACTAAAAGAAAATCCAGATGCCTCAAGATTTCAGTTGCCATCTACAAGACTTAGTGAATTCACCCATCAGTTTCACCAGTCTGCTACTGTGGTTCTCTCTGCTGATAAAAGTCCTGTTGCGAGTTCCAGTAACTCGAGAGTCCCCGTTGACCCTCATGTGGCAATATTGACAGAACAAGTGAAACTAATGAAGGAGAAGCTTGATCTCATGATAAGTACCAGCACTCCCTTGACCCAAGGTGTCGAACCAGGCAAATAAGTGACTCAGCCGTGCAAAATTCAAGTGCCCGAAGTGAGAGAAGATGACATGACAACTCGTTCTAAGTTTGAGAAAAGTCTGAATACACAACCAGTCGGTACTACCCCTTTCACTCAAAACAACCAGTACATCGCTGAATTCTCCCAATATCCCATAAAGTCCTCCCAGGTTCACTTCCTTCCATCAGTATGCTCAGTCATCAAGCTTTGTCCCCATGACTTTTCCGACCCATTTCTTTGGACAACTTGTACTTGCTCCAGCTGCTCCATGGCCTCAAATCCCTCCACTTCCACCAGTATCATGGGCACATAAATGATCACTACCTCGGTCTGCGGTAATGGAATCCATAAGTTAATAGAAAATGGAAAGCTCAAGTGTCCTGGCAGTCCGACCAGCGAAGAGTAGCTAGGCTAGGGGTTACATATCCTTTAAAAAAAATAGTCTCTCTGTCAACTTTCGTAGGTTCTAGTACTTTCCTATTTCAATCAAGTCCTCCTCGGACATTGTAATTAATCTTCAATCTTCTATAAAAGAGTCTTTTTTCTTTTCTTGTTAGACTTAAAACATTATTTGCACACCTATATTACATTTAATGAAATGGTTTTATTTTATATGATCACTTGCATTGCTCAACAAATAATCTCTCAAAATAATTCACGTTCTGATTAATCAGTGTGAGAAAGTCAACTAATGCCTTCCCCATACACTTTCCTTACCTCACAAAAGGCCTCCATCAAGCTATACACTTTCCTTACCTCACAAAAGGCCTCCATCAAGCCATACACTTTCCTTACCTCATAAAAGCCTTCATCAAGCCATACGCCTCCCAAATCATTTCCTCACCATCACCTTGACCAAGTCAACGACGGCGGTAACGTCAAGGGACAACAAAAGGCCACCCAGCTTCGAAAGATTGACCCCATGTCGACAACAACCTAGAAGCTTGCCTTAGACCTCAAGGGTATCAAGAAAGTTCAAGCAGGGGCTCGCCTTGGCCCTCATGTGCTTTAAAAAAAAAGTTGAAAAAAAGTAATACCCAGCAAGGCTAAAAACCTTGTAAAGGATTGTCTAGGCAAAAAAAAAAATATAGGGTTGCACGTAAAAGAAAAAAAATATAGTGCAAAAAGAGTAATACCCAGCTAGGCTGAAAACCCTGAAAGGGACAGTCTAGGCAAAAAACAGGGTTGCACATAAAAAAAAAAGGCCAAGAACCCAGCACCGCCAATCAGAAGCTTGACAGGTGAGGCAAAGTCAAAGCTGAAAGAATGAAAGTTGTCAATGATAAATGGAGTGGTCAAAGCAAAGGCAGAAACATTTCATAAGCCTTTAGGCATATGCCAATTATTTTCCCGATGAAAGACGACTATCAAGAAGCAATGAAGCTGGCCGTCCAAAAAATGACTTGGTCAAGGAATCATCCCGAGGCCCACGCCTCAGCATCCAACCTTCTCATCCGAGCCTTTCCACTAAAGAAACCACAAATCCCATTTCCCAAAGCCAAACACAGTTCAGCTGAGGCCGAACTACGGCGACCTGAGCTTCTCACAATGAGGGGAACGTAGGCAACCAGAAATGGTCCGGTCATAAACATATCCAAATTCTAGAAAATCCGGTTCATCAGTGGCCTTTCCCATAAACACATTCAAATTCCGGAAAATTCGGTCTCTTCAGTGACCTCTCCCATAGACATATTCAAATCCCAGAAAACCCGGTCTCAGCAATGACCTCCCTATACACAGACCTTTCTTTCACACCCAGCCAACCTTGATCCGCGACATCAGTTGACTTTCTCCTCATGATTAATCGAAATGTTTATTCATATCGAGATTAGTGGTTGAATAACCCAAACATTAATAAAGGGTTTTAAGCAATGTTGTGATCATTGTAAATAAAACAAGTTTTTAGATGTCTTGACAAGTCTTCTCTTTCTACATCTTAGGAAAAATAGTGCTAAACACTGATTCTCTATCAACAGGGGCTTTCATACACTTTTACCAACCTTCCTACACTTATACTCTCTCAAAAGAGCCAAACCTAAAGCGAGTTCTTGTGCCTACGTCAAATAAGGCCATCAAAAATAACACAAAATCGGGATCTATTCCCACCGTTCGAAAAGTATGCCCCTGCATGTATAAATTTTAAAATTCCCTTCTTCCACATCTTCTTGCGGTTGACTGAGTGACTAAAGAAAATAAGAGAGCAAGTATGAAAGGATAGGTTTTTCCCTCTCCTGCTACAATTCGCACTAGGGCTGCCTTGAAACTCTTCAAGGTTGGGACTTTGCCAAGCCATTTCTTTATACTCGGGCTTCTTTGGTCACTTTTGGGTCCGTATCGGGTTCCTCACTATTTCACAAAATGGATTCAGTCTTGGTCAAATCAACCTCAGGATCACTTTTGCAGTACCAATCAGATTGGGACTTTTGCTAGGTCATAAGATTGGGGCTCTGCCAAGTCACTTCTTCAAAATCTAGACTTCGCCTACTCAGTTCATCAAATCGGGGCTTTGCCAATGAAAAGATCTTTTGCCCGCTTTAATAGAACCTGGGGCTTTGCATAATTTTTTCTCTCAGATCGGGGCTTCAATGAGTCACATCCACCCTCAGAGGAGAGGTTTGGTCACTTTGACATTTGCTTCAGTCTTTGGTTCTAAAAGCCTGTCAGCATCAGCTTTAAGTGCTAGAGTTTGAGAAAGGAACATAAATCAAGACCCAAGGTTTAAACTCAGTCTCAGCCCAAGAGGAAATTCTGGTCCACATTGACAACACCTCGGCATTGACAACATCTCATCACCCAACGACTCCTATAAGATCCCAAACTGCCTGGACACTAAGCATGAGATGTAGAAAGATGACCAAGAGAGCCCCGGAACCCTCACTACATAGGACTCCTGAAACGTCCTCCGAGTCTGCAGCCTCCAGTGAGGCACCCACCAATGAATGTCAGAGGTAGACAGCCGAGCCATCATCAGATCCCAGCTACCCTGATCCTATTGCCTATGTGCACCTCTCCGAGAAATCACCTAAGGGCACTAAGTAGGCGCAGCCCCCGGCAAAGCCCCAAGCCTCTCCTGTAACCATAAAGTCAAAACCGCTGGGCACCCAGACCTCATAAAATGGTCTCCCCTAGCCATCCTGTCAATGACATGCCGAGTCTCACCCAAAACCAGTGGGACAATGTCCTTCCCAGCCCTGCAGTCTCTAACCATGTCCAAAAGGCCACCATGGCAGACCCCTAAGGACTCGGAAGTGAACATAAATGAGAACACGCAGAGGATAAAAGCATCCATAGCCACCGTGGTCGCAGCCGTATCCGGAGACCCAAACCTGCCCGAGATATCAGAAATGTTAATCCTGTCAGGGGCTACCATCATCCCCTCGGCCTCTCCCAAAGAAATTTGCAGAAAAGATGCCAAATTTACCGTCACCGACACGTCTCCGGTCAGAGGAATCGAAATGTCCTCAATCTCTGAACCACAGTCAATGCCCGAAAGTCTTCAAAGGTTGGGACGAGTTCGTTGTAAGAAAAGCAGTAAATATGTCTCCGGATGTCCCAAAACCTTGCTGCGGCTCTCAAAAGGTCCCAATCAGGCAGGAGATCCTTCAAATGCCATAAAGACTTGATCTTGAAGGTGGCATCGAATAGCCCCTTATTAGATTGAAAGTTGTGTCTCATCCAAGACTGAAGATCGGACAGAAAACGGTCTCTTTTCCCCTTTTGCAATCTGACTGGTTTCTCCATTGACAGTGATCAAAGTTGATGGTTTTTGATCAAAAATGTGCTCTCGGATCAGTTGGGACAAGTATAGGGTGAAAATGATATGAAAAGGTCATCCCATGATTTTATTTGAAAAAAATCAGTTCAGACAAAACTTCCAGCCGCACGGCTTCTTTTGCCCAAGACCTGACCGAACGGCCTCATTTGCTTCCGTAGAAAAAAATCTGCAGCAGCCAAAGCTGCTGCCCAAGTGGAGTTCTCACTTTCTCAACAAAACCTGCATAAAAACAATGTCCAAATACCATTCATGCAATCATATATCATCACAAACCATTTCGAACCCATTTTCGCCCCATTTCCAAGCAAAAAAAGCTGCCCCGAGGCTCAAGTAATATGCAAATTCATAAAGCATGAATAGAAAAAGCAAATAAAATACCATTACATTGTTTTCGCCTCCTTGGCGTCCAAATAAAACGAAAAATAAATAAAATGTGCATAAAAGTGTTCATTGTTTGTTTCCTTCCTCCTAGATCAATCCTAAGGAAACCTAAGCCTCCGACTCCTCGTCGTCGCTGCTTAGCTCATAGAAGCTGGGATCCTTCATCAAGTCTTCACAATCACTCATGTCAGAAAGGTTGACATTCACGTGCTCATACTCCGCTAGTTGCTCCAGAATGCCCATGTTGGGTCCTTGTCCCCAGGGCATAGAGCTGGTAGGGAGGTCTGATACTATGAGGCTGATGAGGTAGAGGCTGTGCTCCCAACGTGCCTTCTTTTGCGCACGGGCTCCTGCACGTTCGCCCCAGCCCTTGAAGCACAAGCCAACTTCCTCAGAAGGGACCGGCACACATCCTTCCAACCCCTGTTCTGCTGTACCAAGCCATCATAGGAACGAGCAGGAACCTACGAGAAAAGAGAAGAAAAACTCAGAAAATCTCAAGAAGAGTTCAAAATCGCAGAAAGCAAAGAAATCCGAAAAGGGAAGAGACCCTAGAGGTACTTACAGTGCTGTTAGGCTGCAAAGTATATCGGGGCTCCCTCATGTCAGGAACAGGTATAATGAACCTCCTCGGTACCCCGCTGACCATATAGGAGAGGTGAGCAGGAGGCATAAGCGGATCAGTCGGCTCAGCTTTCCCGTACCCCTGAGTGACAGCCAGCTTCACTAGCTTCTGGGGCGTCCTCAACCGCTGCTCCACGAAGGTGGCATATGGGGTAGCAAAGTCAAAATACTCCTCAGCCGCCACGCCCGCCTGATACCTCGCTATCTCGTCCATCGACCAGTCCCTGGGCTACAGTATACGTGGTGGAGGATCATGAGGAGTGATGGCGTCCAAAGAAGGGACAAGGCCATGCTGCCTAGAGAAGTGATCCCCCAAGTATATGATGTCACAAGTCAGCCCCGTCAGCCACCTCCTCTGCCTGGTTGCCTCTAAGGCATCCCCTAGCAAAACCTCCGGATACCTTCCCCAAGGATAGAAATCAACCCCATCATGTCCATCCCCGTTGATGACCGGTCTCACTATCTTATAATCAAAAGTGATCCGGGTCTTTCCGGTAAACTTATCTCTAGCCTCTCCCCTCCAGCGAATCATGGCCGAGAAGATCTTCGGATCACTCTGCTGGTTCCAGGGAAAGAACCTGAATGTGCGCTCGCCCGAAAAAATTCAGTTTTCAAATGAAAAAGTTAGGAGTTGCCACGCCATGTTTAAAGGTACACTTTGAAAAACCTTTTGAAAGAGAATGGGTCCGGGGGTCAGGTTACATGTTGGGAAGAACCGAGAGTTCACCCAACACGCCTCATCCGTAGATAAGTCTTTCTAATTAGACATCTAAATAAGTCAAAATATGTGCAAACAATGATAATAGACAAGTGCGATAAAACATGAATTTTATTAAACGAATGAGATTATTACAAATTGTAGACCAATTGATCAGGAGGCCACATCCCATTACAGCAAGGAGAACAGATTACAATTGAAATCAAGTCTTCTGCAAAGGGCCACTTATGTCGCGTGACACAGGACCTAGGGGGTAGGTTGTGTCGCGTGACACCAATGGTCACCTTGCAGAGACTTACAACACCCAGATTACAGCAATCTCAATGAACACAAAGCATGATTACAAATTAGATTTGAACATTAAAACATCATAGTCACCCCAACTGAGTGATAAACAAACTAGATAACACAACTTACAACTGAAGGATGATCCTTGAAGATGGGTTCGATGTGTTGCGTGACACAAGATTCCTCATGTCCAATTGTGTCGCGTGACACATGCTTACCATCTGTAGGAACCTTACAACTGAGAGACAGATTCAACAGATGCCAAACCAGATCAAGCAATTATACTAAGGTAATTCAGAACAACACGAATCAAAGACAAATCAACCAAAGGAGTGTGGATATGGGAGATCCACACTCCCTTGACATCCAAATTGCAATTACAAGTAAATCACATTATGAACATGCAATTGGATCAAGTAAGCACAATTTAAACAGAAAGATGGCAGTTGCCACTTGATAATCAGAGGCGGATGGAGCCTGATTATCAAGTGGAGGGGAAGGAATTGCAATGAAAAAAGTAAAGGGGGGAGAGAGAGATGGAGGGAATCGTTACCCTTGTAGTCCTCAACTTCCACACCAAGTTAGGTGCAGGAGTCTTCAATTCAAATGCTGGAGTGGAGATCTAGACACGGATGGAGAGCTGGATTGAGATCTTCAAGGTATTTATGATGTATGGAGGTTATTGGGTAGGATATGTATGAGAGATAAAGGAATTGAAGGGGAATTAGTTGGTATTTTATGTGGGAGGAGGAGGAGGAGAGAGAGAGAGAGAGAGAGAGAGAGAGGTTTTGGTGTGATTTCTGCAGAGTGACATTATGGAGTGGAAATTGGGATCCATTTCTGAGAGGGGGAGGGTCTTATTTATAGATGCAGATCATGGTCACCTTGTGTCGCACGACACTCTGTAACCACTTTCCAAGGCTTCGAGTTGTCGCGTGACACAAGGTGTCACCAACCATTTTGGCACCAAATCTGGTTCTGGAACATTCTGGGATTATACCCAAAAAGTCCAAAATAGATTTATTCCCTTTAGGTCCTTTGGCATGAGCAAAGTACAAAAAAGTACTTCCTTCGCGAGAAACTTATGGAATGTTTCCGAAAGTCTCGGGATAGATCGGGAATTTACCAAAATGCCCCTTAATGCAATTTTATTACATTAAAATGCATCTAAAAGGGTTGCGAATTGGATTGGCGTACTTACAGAGCCCCTCGGCAACGTCACTTATGGAAGAAGTGAGGTTGTCGATAAAATAAGACCCAATCCCAATGAGCGGCTGGGGGATAAGGCAGAGGGCTGGACAAATGATCTGGGAGATCGTATGACTGGACAAATGATCTGGGAGATCGGATGGCTGGACCTTTGGAGAAAATATTCCTACGTATACCTAGGAGGGAATCAAGCCGGTCGTAGTTCAAACTATTCGGAGGTATCTGACCCAGAGAGGCTATTAGGAGGTGCCTGAACCCGGTGGAAGACGGTTGGGAGGCGTATGAACCCGGTGGAAGACTATTGGGAGGCCTCTGAACCCGGTGGAAGACTATTGGGAGGCGTCTGAACCCGGTGGAAGACTGTTGGGAGGCGTCTGAACCCGGTGGAAGACTGTTAGGAGGCATCTGAACCCGATGGAAGACTATTAGGAGGCATCTGAACCCGGCGGAAGACTGTTAGGAGGCGTCTGAACCCGATGGAAGACTGTTAGGAAGTGTCTGAACCCGGTGGAAGACTGTTGGGAGGTGTCTGAACCCGATGTAAGACTATTGGGAGGCGTCTGAACCCGGTGGAAGACTGTTAGGAGGCGTCTGAACCCGGTGGAAGACTGTTAGGAGGCATTTGAACCCGGTGGAAGACTATTAGGAGGCATCTGAACCCGGTGGAAGACTGTTAGGAGGTGTCTGAACCTGGTAGAAGATTGTTAGGAGGTGTCTGAACCTGGTGAAAGACAGTTGGGAGGCGTCTGAACCCGGTGGAAGACTGTTAGGAGGCGTCTGAACCCGGTTGTGCGAGATGACCTGAGGAAATGATGATTTGACAGTTTGGATGGAATAGGGTTTCATACTTGTGCTGTGCTTACCTGTAGCTGTCGGAGGGACTGATGCTACTGTTGCTGACGATTGGTGGAAAGTTACAGCTGCCGGAGGGACTGATGTTATTGTTGTTGACGATTGTGGAAAGTTGCTGCTGCCGGAGGGACTGATGCTATTGTTGTTGATGATTGCCGGGTGCGGGGCAGTCTTTGTTGACTGTTGGTTGACTTAGGAATCATAAATCTTGCTTGATGTGACGCAGGTTCTGTTTGCTAGGGAACAGATTTTTGTTGATGCTTTGGTGGCGGGGCCAATAATCTTGATGCACATTGCTGGGGAGACTGATAGATTTGGGATTCTTTGTCTCGGTTTTGCTTTGAAGGGCAATCCTTGAGGTTTGCTCAGTTGATTGTTGTACCTGCGGGGGAAAATAACACTCCAAGCACTATATCTAACTATGCTATTCTGTTAACAAAGATTAAACTATGTTAGCTTGTTTGCACGAGTCTGTCCATTCTGGGAATGAGAGGAAAGAAATGCGATTATTGTATTGACAGGTCAGCCTTGTCGGGTTTGTACATGAGATTATGGAACTGTATCGGGTGAGTGTGTATAGTGATACATATGGTGGGGGGACTCTCTCCCGTGCATTTACATGTGAATGTGTGAGGTGTATTACAGCAACGGCGTGCCAGAGAGTGCCATGGGGAAAAGACTTGTGAGACCCTGTTGTTGTCTGATGCTGACCAGGTGTGTCGCTCGACGTGACGTGTCTGTTGGACATGTTGTGTCGCACGACTGGAAGAAGTTCGTAGCAGGTCCCTTTTAAAAATCAATTCAGGACTCATTTGCAGACATTGCCTTTTCAGCAGAAGGAACCTAGCAGCCCCAGCTTGGCAGACAAGCGATTTTTGTGACCAAGGTTGAAACTTTCAATCACCATGGAGCATTATAACAGGGAAATAGCTTCTCGGGAGCATCAATTTCGTCAAGACTTCCTTGAAGTTTCGCATTATCACCGGAAGCATCATAGGGAGCTCATTGATGGGAGGTATAGTATGCCGTGTCTTTGGTCATTAAAAGATTGGATGATTGACTAGAATTTGCTCTGGGCTGCATCCTGCTTTTGGGATTCGGAGAGGCATGTTTTTTACTTTGTCATACAATGATCTGACGCCGACCATAGAGGATTTCAGAGCATTGACTGGTTTGAGTGGGTCGACGACTGTAGCATTCCCACGGGACAGACGGTCGGTTGCAGAGCAGTTATCAGACTTCCCGTGTCTGCCAGCAGATCAGGTGGTATCTATGATTCTGGATGGTGGGTCCATAGACTTGACTCGGATAGATAGGTTGCGCTTGTCCAATCCTGAGCTGTTTGGTCTTTCCACCTCCCTGGACATGTTTATGCTGTTTAGCTTGTCAGCTCACTATTTCTGTGGGTACATCGGAGTCTGTCCGGGCACACTGTTGGAGGTTGTTAGGCAACTCAGGGGCGACCGAGGTGTGGACCTTCGTCAAATCCATTCTGGGCAGGGGGAGATGGACATTGTACCATTGTTACTGGCTGAGACCTACCACGGTATTGACAGGCTAGTAGGAGGATCAGGCTTCATGGGTGCGGACAGCCCCACTTTATTATCTTTGTGGCTTTCTGAGCGATTGCGCTTGATCGGGCCATTACCAGAGGGTCGGACGGCGATTCCTTGGGTGACCAGGCCACGTAGGCTGCTGAGAGATGTGGCCGCTGACAGCTGGCAGATGAGGTTGACACGGTACGGGACTGCCGATCTGAGCTTTTGGATTCCAAAGATGGGGGCTACTGCACCATGAGACATTCAGATGGGTCGGTGGTAGTCGACCGCTGTGCTTGCATGTGTCTTCATTCTGCATCCCATCATTGGTGAGCAGGCAGTATGGGTACCCTCAGCAGATTGTCCGGGCTTTGAGAGAGAAGCTGACGACTGATGCTATTCTGATGGCCATGACCGAGCCCCAGACTGTGCAGTTTTTCAGCAGATCCTTTCTGGAGGGTTTCTTTCCCGCATGGACACTTCTTCGGCAGTCCAGAGGGATTACGTTCTTGACCACAGAGTATCTAATTTGGTATGAGGAATAGCAGGGTCCTGTGCAGTTGGCGATAGAGGCTCGCCGTCGGGAATTCTTGGGAGCAAACTACCCGACTGTACCGGTCTTTCGTAGATACAGAGGCCTGTGGGAACCCGTATAATATTACCGGCGATGTTGCCGAGGACTATCGAGGCAAGAGATCCGGAGAGCCGCTATGAGGGATGATCCGAGGTGATGGCTCGCAGAGAGGCCTTGCGACAAGAAAGGGCCGCTGTGGCCGCTGAGGGAGACTGGTTTGATCGAACCGTCGACACGCATTATACCTTAGCTAGGATGGGCTTAAACCGACTTATTTGACATTCCTAGGCCAAGGACCTCCCGGGGACCGAGGAAACATTCGGCTAGGGAAGAAATGAGAAAAACGAGAAAACAAGGAAAGACAGAGGAGCGAGTTCGGGAGCGGGAACGAGCTTCTAGACACTTTTCTGAGAGATAGGAGACTCTTATTTTTTTGTCTTTTAAGGGGAGAGATTTATTTGTATGGAACATGAGTATCCCTTGATTACTTATTGCAGACAAAATAGATGCTAGCATTTTGAAATTTATTGCCTTTTTTATTCCCTACAAATTCTATGAGTCAAAAGCAGGGCGTGCTTGAAATCATCAAAAATAATATTAACTCAAAATGAACCTTTGAAAAGCCTTGGAACTGTAATCAAAATAGATTTTGGCAAGATATGAGATTTTGCAGCATTTTAGACTGAACCACAAGTGGTTGCCTACGTTCCCCTTTTACAAAGAGAACTAAGGGGCTCAGGTCTCCGTAGTTTGACTCAATCAACTTTTGTATTTAAAGAAAGGGGAAGACAGAAGGGGGACATGGTGCAACCCTGTTTTTTACCTAGGCCGCCCATTTTCAGGGTTTTCAGCCTAGCTGGGTATATTCTTTTAGCACCGGGCATGTCCCTTATTTTTGCATGGACTTCCTTTTGAGAGGTTTTCAGTTTCATCTGGGACAATTTTATTGTGCCTTTATTTTTATTTCTTTTTTTTTTCTTTTTCTTTTTCTTTATTTTTATTTTTATTGTATGTACAGAGGGGGAAAAGACCCGATCACACATAATACCGCCACAACTTGTCGCCGTTGACGGGGTGCAGGAACGGGTTGCCGTCCAAATCTGTTAGCTGCATCGCTCCTCCGGAGATATCTTCTTCACTAGAAAAGGTCCGACCCATACAGGTGCCCATTTGCCCAATGCACTGTTCTGATTTACGGGTTTCATCTTGAGAACCAGATCACCAACCTTGATGTCCCTGGGCTTCACTTTTTTGTCAAAAGCACGGGCCATTCTTTTCTGATATGCCCGGTTATGCTCCATGGCCTTTAATCTGCGTTCGTCTAACAGTGCCAATTCGTTGTACCGACTTTGGAGCCATTCAATCTCATTTACCTCATTCTCGAGCAATACCCTGAGGGATGGAATTTCTAGCTCAATGGGCATGACAGCCTCCATTCCGTAAGTCAAGGCATATGGGGTTGCACCGGTAGCACTTCGAATTGAAGTGCGGTAGCCCCACAATGCTAAATGCAGCTTTTTCGGCCAATCCCTTCCTCGCTCGGCCATCTTCTTTATGATTCTCTCCAGGTTCTTATTGGCAGCCTCAACAGCACCATTTATCTGCAGTCTGTATGGTGAAGACTTATGGCATTTGACCCTGTATTCAGTGAGCAGACGATCGGTTTCTCCTTCGAAATGGGTTCCATTGTCAGAAATGATCTCATTCGGGACTCCGTAGCGGCAAAAGATTTGCTCCTTTATGAAGCGAGCAACTTTCTTAGCTGTAAGCACTTTGTAGGACGCGGCTTCCACCCACTTTGTGAAGTAATCGACCACGACCAAAACAAACGAATGTCCATTGCTTCCTGATGGAGTTATCTTCCCGATGACATCGATCCCCCACGTTGCAAAGGGCCAAGGAGTTGTCATACAGTATAAATCATGAGGAGGGATGTGGTTTAGGTTGGAGAACCGCTGGCACTTATCGCAAGTCCGCACAAACTGGATGCAATCAGTCTCCATTGTGATCCAGAAGTAACCCAGTCTGATAATGCTATGCATAAGGGATCGATCGTTCATGTGAGGTCCGCAGATGCCATTATGAACATCTTCCATTACTCTCTGAGCTTTTTGTTTGCTGATACAGAGCAGGAGTGGGCAACCTTCCCTTTTCTTCCATAACTCATTGCCAAGTATGACGTACTGAGCCGATAGCCTTTTCAAAGCTTGCAGACTTTTGGCATGAATACCTTTTAGGTCTCCTTCTTTATCAACGGGGAAGGATGCTTCACTATGCTTAAGATATTGGAAGATCTGGTTGTACCACGGCTCATTGATGGTTTCGATCTCTATTTCACAACAATATGCAGGATTTTCTCGCCTACCGACCCTGAACGGTTTGACTGACTTTCCTTCTGGGATTTCTACCAAAGAGGCCAGAGTAGCTAGTGCATCGGCAAATCTGTTCTTATCTCGCGGCAGGAACTGGAATGACACTTCCTTGAACTGGCCGACGAGCTCTGCAATGTAAGCATGATACCTCTGGAGACACGGATCTGTAGTTTTCCATCTATTGGCGGCTTGATTTATTATCAGTTGGGAATCACCAAACACTTCCAACTCATCCACATGTCGCTCAAGGGCAGCCTCAAGACCGGCTATGCAAGCTTCGTATTCGGCTGCATTGTTGGTAACCGAGAAGTTTAGCTTGATAGCTATGGGGGTATGCATGTCATTCGGGTCTACTAGTACCATCCCGATGCCGTTACCTCTTTTGTTCGCTGCACCGTCAAAGAATAGCTGCCACCGGTTGCCATTTTCTACGACAAAAATCCCTTCATCTGGAAACTGGAGATCTGGTCCTCAAGCTTCAGGCCGGGGAATCGCCCAACTGATCTGCCAAAGCCTGTCCCTTGATTGATTTCCGGATCACATATTTAATATCAAATTCAGCTAGGAAGAAGGTCCATTTTGCCAATCTGGTGGAAATGTTGCCTCTGTCACCCTGAAACAGGTATCTGATCGGGTCCATTTTGGAGACCAGATGTACTGTGTGGGATAGCATGTAGTGCTTTAGCTTTCTGACCACCCAAACAAGAGTTGCGCACGTCTTCTCTAGGGCAGAGTAATTCAACTCGCTACCTTTGAATTTGCGACTAATAAAGTATATGGCATTCTCGATCTTGGAGTCCTTCTTCTCTTGCGCTAGAATGGCCCCGATAGCTGTATCTGTGACCGTCAAGTATAGAAGTAGAGGCTTGCTCCCGTGAGGTGGAAAAAGGATGGGAGGATTAACGAGATAAGCTTTGATTCTTTTGAAAGCTAGTAGGAATTCCTCGTTCCAAATCACCTCCTGATTCTTCTTCAGTAGCTTAAAGATTGGCTCACACATGGAGGTCAGCTGGTTGATGAATCGGCTGATGTAATGTAGACGGCTCATGAAACCCTTTACCTCAGAGACAGTTCTGGGTGGCTTCATCTCAACAATTGCCTTGACTTTTCTGGGATCTACTTCGATGCCGCGCTCTGTGACCATATACCCCAAGACCTTGCCACGGATAACCCCAAAGGTGCACTTGGCTGGATTTAACCTCATGGAGTGCTCTCGAAGTCTGTTGAAGAACTTCCTTAAATCAGTGAAATGCTGTCCATCTGACCCTTTCGAGTGAATAATCATATCATCAATGTACACTTCAATCTCCTTATGGATCATGTCGTGGAATAGGGTAGTGACGGCCCTCTGGTAGGTAGCCCCGGCATTCTTCAGCCCAAACGGCATCACGGTGTAGCAATAAGTGCCCCAAGGAGTGGTAAATGCTGTCTTGTCTTGATCTTCCTCAGCCATTTTAATCTGGTTATAACCCGCAAAGCCATCGACGAAGGACTTGACCTCATAGTTCGATGTTGCATCTACCAGCATGTCAATGTTCGGCAAGGGGAAGTCATCTTTGGGACTAGCCTTGTTGAGATCCCGGAAGTCTACACAAACCCGAACCTTTCCATTTGCTTTTGTGACCGTTACGATGTTTGCCAGCCAAGTCGGGTATTCGATCACTTTGATAAATCCCACCCGTAGGAGTTTCTCAATCTCTTCTTTGACTTGTAAGGACCACTCGGGCTTGATCCGCCTCAGTTTCTGCTTGATCGGCTTAATCTCTAGATCCAGGGGTATCCGGTGCTCCACGATAGATGCATCCAATCCGGGCATGTCTTTGTAGGACCATGCAAAGACGTCTACAAATTCCTTAAGCAACTCGATCAGGGCAACCCGCTCATCTCTGGAGAAGAAGCTACCAATTTGCGTTTCTTTGGGTTCCTCAGCTGTTCCCAGATTCACCATTGTCAATATCTCATCGGCAGCTTGGGCCCGACTTTTCTTTTGCTCACAAACCTGCTTTGAATTATTTTCTAATTTACTCAACTATTAAGTCTGCATTATCTTCAATTGAATATGGCTTAATTATTTTTAAATCTTGATGATTATTTTTCGTTAAGCATTCAATTGTTAGGTTTGCAATCACGGGATACTCAGAAAGATCGACCATTTTATTCAGAGCGAACGGGAAAACAGTGTCTACAACACGACGACGGTCTTCCCTCGTGAGGACGTCAGACCGATCGGAGGACTCAAACTCAATTAGAAGGGATTCTGGGGAATGACTCAGGACACGAGGGACAAACTTAGATGCAGAGGGACAAGGACGCGGCTTGAGCCCAATCTTTTTGATCATAGTCTCCCTATTAGCGACCGGTCCTTGGAATGAAGTCCAGTTCTGCAATGCCCTCTCTGTAACGGTCTCCAAACTGTTCAGATTCACAACCGGCCCCTTTTCAAATTCCAACATGGCCACAACCTCGTTGTCAGAGGAAAAGTCAATCAAATCTCTGGGATCTTCAGCTACAACAAACCCTTCTGCAGGTATCTCCTCTGTAAACACACCACTCTCAGGCTCTGACAGCCCCTGATCCTTGAACAGATCTGCCAAATCGCCATCGATGTCTACAGGGTCTACGCCGCGAATCTTGTGTATGATGGGCTCATCCAGAGCAAGTTTCTCGAACTGGTTGACATAATCGGGTCCCCAAAAAAGGTAGCTATTCTCATAAGTGGCAGTAGCACCTGGCCTTCTGGTCATACTGACAAGCATTTCCTTCACTGGGTTTTGACTGTTGGCGAACCATCGAATTTTTCTCATCCTTTCTTCCACTGGACTTAGCTTCGGTTCCGGGCAGACAAACATTTCCCCATCCTCCTTGACAAAATGCTTGTTTAGAGACCAGCTATAAGGATGCATGTCGGGCCTTTTATATCTCTTGTCGCCAGCTAAGGTCATCATTTCTTTAAGCGCTTCGGCTTTATCGTACGCTTTGTCTTCTCCCGTCACGACATATCCCAGGCCTCGCCTATTTCTCTTAGGTTTTGGCACCTCAAGCTTACATGGTCCCTGTTGTCGTTTTCCTAGCCCCAGACCAGGGATGTAGCTCATGCCTCTCATCATTTTCAGTACAGGGGGAATCTTGTCTGAGGAAGTTGTCAAATCTATAGTGCAGACCTGCCCTTTAGGCTTTTCGATCGTGAATCCACTGAGCATTAGGTTCTCCTGGTCATGCTTGATTTCCATTACTGGCATGGTATTGGTGCTGGTCTCCCCAATAGTGATGCTATCCCCATAAATGGTTGTCAAAACTCCATCTTGCACAAACTTCAAACACTGGTGGAGGGTGGATGCTACCGCTCCAATTTCATGTATCCATGGTCTACCCAATAACGCCGAGAATGTGACGGGAATGTCGATAACCTGGAACTCTACTGCCATCTCCTTGCTCCCAAATAACAGATTCAAAGAGACGATCCCTAACACTGCTCTGGATGTCGAATCGTAGGCCTTTATGGTCTGGTTGGATGGTTTAAGGCTTTGTGCGTCAATGTCTAGCATACTCATCATCTTGGCGGGAAGCACGTTCATGGCCGACCCATTGTCCACTAACACATGGGGGATTAGGCGCCCCTCCAGTGGCACAGTGATGTGTAGAGACTTGTTATGCTTCGAACAATAAGTAGGCAGATCAAGGTCTGTAAAAGTAATAATGTTTCCATACTGGGCCATTCCGATTAATTGGCATGCTTCATCTGGAGTGGCGTTGACAGACACCTTGGTTTTGGACAGAGCCTCTTCCAATTTTAGCTTGTGGGGGTAGGAGGATGTAAGCAGAGACCATAAAGAGATATCAGCTTGGGTTCTCTTCAACTGTGTCAAAATCGGGTCCTCGCGGATTTCCTCACTTCCTGCTGATTTGTAGGGATCTTGGGAGGTCTGGGGATTCAAAACTGCAACTCCCTTGCCTTTCCCAGATGGATCAGCAATATCCATTCCCAACATTCTTCCTGATAGTGTCAACAAATTAACCTCTTGATCATTCTCAACCACAAAGTTTTTACTGGCCTCTTTGAGTTCGGCTAGCGTAATCAGAGCAGGACGAGTGTTGTAAGGCCACGCTGCCTGTCTTATCTCATTCACGGACAATGGTGCCTCCAAATTAGCTACTATCCTGAGTTCCTCCAAAGAGATTGGGGAATCTCTAGGAACCATACAGGATATAGCGTTGACAACCAAACGCTCTTCATAATCAGCAGCATTATTCAAATCATACAAATCATCAAGATACAAGACGTAGTAAAAGTTGTCTTTCATTACATTGGAACAAGGAATTACATCAGTCATAACCTCATTACAATCACCACTAACATTTCCATTTATAGACTCTCCAAACTCTATTACATTGACGAAGTAATCTTGACCAAAGTCAATGAGATTCACGTTGTTACTGGGCAGAGGGTTGCTGACGACGTTAGGACGAGGGGACTTTTCAATATTCTTTTCATCCACAAGGCCTTGGATAATCTTCTTGAGGGTGAAGCAAGTATTGGTGGTGTGCCCCAGGTATTGATGGAACCGACAATATTTGCTTGTGTCAAGATTGGGATTGGGATTAGCAGGACTGTAGTTCTCCAACGACCTTATCATGCTGGTTCTGAGCAATATGTTGTAAACTTCTTCCGTAGTCATACCCAAGTCATCAAACTTTTGTTGCTGCTTCGGCTGGAATCTCCCACTATTAGGCTCATTATTACCTCCTCCTTGCAGATTATTGACGATGTTGTCCTTAACTACTTCTCTTCCCTTCGGAGTCATGGCAGAGACTGGGTTAGTTGTCTGATACCTGAATCCTCCACTTCCGCTATTACTCCTAGCATTCACACCCGGAGTTTGATTAAAAAGCTTGTTCTCACTGCGAGCGCCCATTCCGACCATTTCTCTGAGATCTGGGTACCAACCCTTTCCGATGGCCTCTCTTAGCACCGGCTTCACGCATGACAAGAAGATGTCTTTCTGATCTTGAAGGGGGATTGGCTCCGATAGCTCGTTAAGTTTGGCATTCCACCGCTTATAGAATTCCGTGATCGACTCATCATTCTTCTGAATGGTCCCCACTAAGTCATATCGGGTGGTACGCCACTCTAGATTGCCTCTATACTTCTCCAAGAAAGTCTCAGTGATCTGGCTCCAGGTGGAGCGGCATTCTTGCTTGAGAGCCAAAAACCAAGTGAGCGCAGGTCCTTTCAAAGTCAGATGAAAATGAGAAGCCATAAACTCGGGCGTGCAGCCCATCGCCCCCATTGTCATGACGTAGGTATCCACATGAGTCTTTGGGCAGGCCGTACCATCAAAATCCATCTTTGGCATCTTGAACTTATGGGGCAGAGGCGTTACTTGAGCCGGGTCCACCACCTTTAGGCCACTAGAACCCATAGTCAATCTATCGATTTGCTGCTGCATCTGCTTTAATAAAGCTGTCACTTCCGGAGTCAAACCCGGAATTTGGGGAATAGCAGGAGCCACTGTTGAAGACGGCACTGGGAACTCTGGAGCAGATCTAATGGGCAAAGCAGCCGAGGGAAGACCGAAAGTACTGGGGACACTGATATTGCTATCCAACAAACTGACTGAGCTGGGAATCCTGTTCCCGTACATGTCATAACCATTAAACTGAACACTGGGATTCTGGGGACTGAACTGCACTGACTGACCTCCAAACTGACCAAGGGTAGAAAATCCGGTACTGATGCAAGGAGCTGAATACGGGGTGGAACCATACAGGTGTTGGGTGAGAGGAGAACACACTTTGGAATAGTGTCCTGACAAATCTGATTTCCTGAAAGATGATACTGACCATTCTGCTGCAGATTAGACTAACCACACTGATAACGATCGGGGTACATGTTGAACTGGGGTTGGGAATGGTTTGCTTGGAATAGAGATCCGTACTGAACCTGCGGCATTGGGGCGTTGGGAGCTGGAGAGGAAGTGAGATCGAAGAAGTTCGATGGTTGGCCGCCACTCTTGCTGAGATCCTGCTGAGCAACTTGGTTATGCACTTGAGAGGATTGGAGAGGAAACCTTCCTTGGGCATTCACAATCATTCCCGGAGATGGCATTTGATCAGGGCGCGGGGCATAGCTCATGTGAGGAGACATAGCATTATAGCTGGGCTGAGCAGGTTGGGCGAGAGAAGCAGATCCGATCCCGTTGCTGCCCTCTTCGGTGATTTCTTCGTAAGAACCGTCCTCTCGACGAAGTACTGCGATTCCCCGGGCTCTCATGGCCTCAACAAAGCGATTATGAGCTTCTTCCTCTCGGGCCTTGGCATTCTGAGCCAACAAGCGGGATTCACGTTCCCTGGCTAAAGCGGCCTCCAAAGTTATTCTCAACTCTTCTGCAGACATGTCGTTCAAACCCGATTTACCCATCGGAACCGAACCTCCAGCAGACTGAGCAGCGAACACATCACCATTCCCGGCTATATCTGATTCTGCACTGATTAAAACCCCGAAAACTGTTTGAACTTCTTTGAAAACCCGGACCAAACGAGCTCCCAGAACAGACGAGCGGATCCAACTCCCCGTAGCTGCAGGGGTAAATATGGGTTTATAAGGTAGTGGAGGGAGAAGACTTTTGAGGAAATACGGGAGAGGGAAAGGAAAAGAGGGACAGACTCGTGCAAACAATTTATTTATCTTCAAGTATAAATCGGTGTTTTAATCCTAAGTACGGTTGGGAAAGAAGAAGCCTTTATTTACGCAAACTACACCTTGGGAAAGCCTAGGGGCGCAACGTTCAAATTACACTAAATGCTTTGTATATGAAATTAATACTAGGTAATGATACCTAAACAAGACCTAACACGATGTGAGACGGACGAGTGGTCCAAATTTCTGGGGAAATTTGGGCAGCATAACGGGTATTCTCGAAGAATTTCCAAGAAAAATTCGGCATGACCTCTCGTCGGTGCATGGTGACAATGCGGCATGATCTCTCGTTTAGGACGCCACGGGAGTGACATGTCCCTATGTGAAACCATGTTGCATTGGCAACATGCCCACAAGGTGCAAGGTTTTGGGGAAGGTATAAGGACCTATTGCAAATTTCAAAAAATAAATCATTTTGGTGTGATTAAAACGTTGTATCAAAAACCAACCATGGGTAAGGTTTAAGTGTGGCGGCACCTATAACACGCTAGGGGGATGGGTTTGACATTAGGCGCTCAAGCGTAGGCAAAATTCATGGCCGTCCGTGATGTCGTCAATCGCACCCGAGAGTTCTAAATCTATGTGGTGTAGTGTGCGGATGACTATATTCTTTTATTTACGAAAAGCAAAAAATTTTTATTTTATTATTTTATTTACTTTAAAAAGAAAAAGAGAAAACACATGCACTCTCACAGGGAACAAGGGGAACAACAATCAACTGAGCCAACTTTGATTCAATGGACTGCCTTCAAACCAGCATCTGAATCATGTTCAGTGACCATTCCTGTCGCGTGACACAGGACAACAAGGAACAAAGCTGTCGCACGACCAGGACAGTCTCTGAACCAGAATCCCTGCAAAATGAAATCAGCCCTGCCTCTCCTCGGCAAGGAACAAAGCAACACAACAAAGCATAATACGATAGCCACAAGAAAGCACACAAAAGGCACACAAGTAGTAAAATCTCATGAAAATGCATGTACCGCACAAGATCATCAAAAATACACATAAGATGAATACATTGGATGTCTAAGTGAACGAATGCATGACCCTCTTAGTTTTGAAAAATAGATTTTCAAAAGTATCCCCCGGGAAGTCGCCACTGAATGTGCGCTCGCCCGAAAAAATAAGAAATTTCGGTTTTCAAATGAAAAAGTTAGGAGTCGCCATGCTATGTTTAAAGGTACACTTTGAAAAACCTTTTGAAAAGAGAATGGGTTCAGGGGTCAGGTTACGTGTTGAGAAGAACCGAGAGTTCACCCAACACGCCTCGTCCGTAGACGAGTCTTTCTAATTAGACATCCAAATAAGTCAAAACAAGTGCAAACAATGATAATAGGCAAGTGCGATAAACATGAATTTTATTAAACAAATGAGATTATTACAACTTGTAGACCAATTCATCAGGGAGGCCACATCCCATTACAAAGAAGGAGAACAGACATAACTGAAACCAAGTCTTCTGCAAAGGGCCACTTATGTCGCGTGACACAGGACTCCTCATGTCCAAATGTGTCGCGTGACACCAATGGTCACCTTGCAGAGACTTACAACACCCAGATTACAACAATCTCAATGAACACAAAGCACAATTACAAACTAGATTTGAGCATTAAAATAGCATAGTCACCCCAACTGAATGACAAACAAACTAGCTAACAACTTACAACTGAAGGATGATCCCTGTAGATGGGCACGATGTGTCGCATGCCACATGACTCCTTATGTCCAAGTGTGTCGCGTGACACATTCTTACCATCTGCAGGAACCTTACAACTGAGAAACAGATTCAACAAATACCAAATCAGATCAATCAATTATACCAAGGCCAATCAGAATAACATGAATCAGAGACAGATCAACCAAATGAGTGTGGATATGGGAGATCCACACTCCCTTGACATCCAAATTGCAATTACAATTAAATCACATCATGAACATGCAATTGGATTCAAGTGAACACAATTTAAATAGAGAGATTGCAGTTGCCACTTGATAATCTGAGGCAGATGGAGCCTGATTATCAAGTGGAGGAGAAGGAATTATAATGAAACATATAAATGGGAGAGAGAGAGATGGAAGGAGATGTTACCCTTGTAGTCCTTAACTTCCACACCAAGTTAGGTGCAAAATTCTTCGATTCAGCTGCTGGAGTGGGGATTTAGACACGGATGGAGAGCAGGATTGAGGTCTTCAAGGTGTTTGGGATGTATGGGGGTAATTGCCTAATTGGGTAGGAGATGTATGAGGGATGAAGGAATTGGAGGGGAATTGGTTGGTTTTTTTGTGTGGGAGGAGGAGAGAGAGAGGTTCTGGAGTGATTTCTACAGAGTGACATTAAGGAGTGGAAATTGGGATCCATTTCTGAGAGGGGGAGGGTCTTATTTATAGATGCTGATCATGGTCACCTTGTGTCGCACGGCACTCTGTAACCACATTCCAAGGCTTCGAGTTGTTGCGTGACACAAGGTGTCACCAACCATTTTTGACACCAAATCTGGTTCAGGAACATTCTGGGATAATACCCAAAAGGTCCAAAATAGATTTATTCCCCTTAGGTCCCTTGGTCTGAGCAAAGTACAAAAACGTACTTCCTTTGCGAGAAACTTATGGAATGTTTCCGAAAGTCTCGGAATAGACCGAGAATTTACCAAAATGCCCCTTAATGCAATTTTATCATATTAAAATGCATCTGGAAAGGTTGCGAATTGGATTGGCGTACTTACTGGTACTCAATTACTCTGATGAAACCAACGCAAAGCATTTTCTCAATTTCTTCTTTCACTTGCAAGGACCATTCTGGCTTGATTTTGCGCAATTTCTGTTTGACAGGCTTGGATTCTGGATCCAGGGGAATTCTGTGCTCCACGATTGAGGGATCGAGTCCTCGCATGTCCTGGTATGACCAGGCGAACACGTCAACATACTCTTTGAGGAGATTTATCAGGGCTTCTTTTTCTGCATTGGCAAAGAAACTGCCCACTTGTGTCTCTTTAGGCTCTTGCACTGACCCCAGGTTCACTTTAGTCATAACCCCTTCGGCAGCTTGGGCCCGATTGTCCTCTTGGTCTACTACACGCTTGAGAACTTCTTTAATGTATTGTTCATTTAATGTGTCTGCTTCTTTATCAAGTGATTCATTATTAACGTCTTTTAAGTTGTTTGTTAACTTATCAGTTGCTAAAGTGGCAATGAGGGTATACTTCTAAAGGTCAGACTTTTCATTAAATGCGAACGGAAATACAATGTTGGCTACATTATCATAGTCTTCCGGCGTAAGGTCGTTGGACGACTCAGAGGACTGGACTTTAACAAGGACTGACTCATATCGGGTTTAGGAAGATGTGGGTGCGGGCCCAGCTTGTCTTCCATTTATGCCTAGCTTGCCCTTGGTCCGATGAAAGTTACCCAGTTCTTCAGTGGCATTGCTGGGTGCTTGATGAGGGTTCGGGGGTCGAGAGGCTTGGCTTCTGCTATCCCAATCATGGTAATCATGCTGTTTTTGGAGCCCAGGTCAATCAGGTTTGGCACCTCCATGACTTCTTCAAAATGACTTTGTAGAGCGGTTCCACTGAGAGCGTCTTCTATGAATTGTGGTTCCTTCTGCTTTGGAGTTATTGTCTCGAATGTGGCCTCGGCGACTGACTCGAACAGTCTGTTTCCCGCGAAGAGTGTCTCGAGTTGCTCTTCTATGTCTTGGATTCCTTTGAATGTGTACTCGTGCTGGACTGTGGTGGCAATTGGTCCAGGTAGAGCTGTGATGTCAAGGAACACTCCCCTTATCGGATTAGTCTTGAGTCCTCTGAAACGCTTGAGGTCCCGTGCTAGCTTTTCCATTCTTTCTGTAGTCTCTGTGCTGACTTTTCCTGCTTCTTTCTCATCTTCATCAGTTCCACTTTTGGTCCCCTTAGTCTCCGCCGTTCTGCTTCCGCCGTCCCCCCTCGCCTTCTTTTGTCGGTTCCCTTATCGGTCCCCTCGCTTCGCTGTCTTGCCTTGGTGAAGTAATGAGCGAGGTCGAAACCGTAAGGTTGGAGGTTGGGTGTGCCGCTGGAGGTTCCCCTTCAAGGGCCGCCGCTTCTCGTGCGGGCGAGCCTTTTGTTTTCCCCGATATCGTCAACTGGTTTGCACAGTTACAACCGAGCCCCCGGACTCGTAGTGTGGTCCTACTTCGATGACTTGGTGTTGGCCTTGTAACCTTTGCCGAGCCCAGCCCCGGGATGAAGTTTATGAGTTTCATCATCTTCATGGGCGGGAGGAATTTTGTCTTGAAACACTCGGAAGGTCCACGTTGCATATTTGCATCTCGGAGGTTTCCAAAGTGAATCCAAGTAATGCCATGTCGTCATCATGCTTGATTTCTAACACCGGGAATTCCGTTGGTGACGGTCCCTCGGTGGTGATGCGCCGTATGCCGTAGGCTGTGGTTAGCTCGTTGCCTTGCACTGAACTTGATACACCGGTGAAGGGCGGATGCCACGCCATTTATTTGATGCAGCCTGTGGTCGCCCAGATGGCCGTGTGGAAAGTGATAGGAATGTCCAACACTTGAAATTCGATGGGGATCATCCGCTTGCCAAACCGGATATTTAGAGTAGCAACCCCGAGAACCGCACGAGAAGTGGAGTCATAGGCCTTGACAAAGGTGGATCAAGGCTTCAGATCCGTGAGCTTGATGTCAAGCTGTGTCCATCATCTTGGCGGCCAAGACATTCATTCCTAACCTCCATCTACCAACAAGCGGGAAGGCGACGCCGTCCGTACTGACCGTGATGTAAAGCGGCTCATTGTGATCAGCCCAAATTTTGGCAGGTCCAAATCTGTGAAGGTGATAATGTTGCCATAGTGGATGTTGCCGATCATCGAAATTACTTCGTCTGGGGTTGCATCCACGGGGACCATGGTGCGGGCCGGACTTTTATCTAGTTTGAGCTTGTGAGGATATGAGGATGTGATCAGGGACCAAAGGGAAATGTTCGCTTGGGTCTGCTTGAGCTGAGTGAGGATCGGGTCCCCTTCAAGGAACTTGTGTCTTCGGAAGGTGCCGGTTGTCTCGGCTCCGCCGGCTTTTTTAGTGGCCTTAGGTGGTAATGCATGGATTTGACCCGATCAGGTAAGGACACTGACATCAGGCTTGCTCCCTTCTGAACAGATCGCTCTGAGCTGAGCCATAGTCAGAGGAGGATTCCTCGAAGCATAGGGCCATATGTCTTCTCTCAGTTCGTTGACTGTAGATGCATTCCCGGGAGCTTCGGCAGCTTTTCGGATTCTGTCCCAGGATACTGGCTTAGATGCCTCCGTAGGGAGGGAGTTTATGGTTTTCCGCAGCTGTTTGAACGTTAGTGCGCAACAATGGTTGCCAAAACGGAACTGTCCATTGCTGACCCTCCGGGGGAGGTTAGAGAGTTCTTGGTTCAAGCGAACAGTCTCCTTGATCTCTTCACGGTATACCGCACTTCTTTCCTTCTTGTTGAGCATGCTCAGGGCGTTCTGGAGTTGGGTTTGGCGGTATTCATGGTTTGCTAATTTTCCTCCACTCTTAGCCCAGATCAACTTTCTTGCAGTTGAGCCTACGTCGAGAGTTAGCGCCTGTGTTTCTTCCCATGTGAGAATAGCCAGTGCTTCCTTGAACTGTATGTGGCAGTCTAGATAAACTTCCATCGGGGAGAGCTTTCTCTTCTGCTTTATCTGAGTGGCGGGTATCTCGGAAGGTGAGTACATGGCTTCCCGAACGTCTGCCCATGTAACTGGTAGCTGTCCGAGTTGATCGTTTATGTAAACAAATGCTGCAGTCTGTGGAATCTCCCTGAGTAGTTGCTGGAGATGTATTTCCATCTTTCTTTTCTTTTTGAATAGTCCTTCCTCCCTCAGTTGGCCTTTTAGTTTGAGAGTGGAAATTATCCGTCCCCATCCTCCCAGGACCCTTGGGATTCCGATATTGTTGACTTCATGCCTGGCTTGGAAGAGAATGGTTTCATCGTCTTCGTCGTCGCTTTCACAGAGAACTTGCTTTTCTCGAGGAGATAAGCGCTGGGACTCTTCATGCTGTTTGGCTAGGTACTCCTTGTACTGTGCCATTCCATCTCCTAGATCATCGGGACCGTTGACCGCCCTCCCTTGCCAGAGGTGGTTGGATGAGAAAAGACGGTAATCCAGGAAGTTGTCACGAGCAAAACCTTTGAGGTCGAATTGGTCTAGAGTGGCCTCTAGCTTTCAATCTGAAGCTGCTTGTGTAAGTACCCCAATCTGGATCACCCTCTTCTGAGCACATGGGAAACACCGCAGACTCACAAACACAGTCTCGAAGAACTATGGCACTCAAAACCCTCAAAAAACCCTCAACCAAACCAAGGGAGGAGCCTTTCTGGAATAAAAAGGGACAAAAGGACCTTTTGGGAATTTTCAGGAAATTGGAGAATCAAATAAAGTCCCTACGGTCCTCTTTGTTGCCATAATTACTGAATCCCCTTAAAGTCCACAATATTCCCTCAAATCCCGGAGAAATCATTACCCTCATGCATGGTTGGTCCGTACGGACCTCTTTGCATGCCAAGATGGTTCGTACTGACCTCTTTGCACAGTGGACACCATCATTCCATAATATTCACAATTATCACATATTCCCTCAAATCGAGGAAAACCAAAATTCTGGATAACCTAGGAGGTCCGTACGGACCTCTTTGCATGAAATCTACCACTATAAATAGAGGGCTCCCCCTCCCATTTCATACACACCTCCCTCTTCTCACTTCTTCCCCTAGCCTTCTGGCACCCCTCTAAGCCCTCTAGAGGCAATCCTGGCCCCTTTCGGATCCTTCCGAGGCGTTTCGGGCTCCCTCGAGGTGCTCCGAAGCCTCTCTGAGCGCTCCCGCGATGCTCCCGCGCTGCCCCGAGGCACTCTCGAGGTACTCTGAGGCCCCTCGTGGTACTCCGAGGCCTTGCCTGGTCTTTCCAAGGTGTCCTGGCTCTTTTCGAGTCAAACCGGTAGCTTGAACGCACGCCGAAACTCTGCCCGAGTGACTCCTGCCATCCCAACGCACGCCGAAACTCTGCCCGTGTAATCCCTGCAATCCCAACGCACGCTGAACCTCTGCCCAAACGCAGCCTACAACATCAACTCATGCCGAAACTCTGTCCGCAGACAACCGGCCCCTCCCGAAGCAATCCCGGTCCGTGCCGAACATCGTTTCCATCTCAAACACTATTCCCCAGCGGAAGACAGACACGAACCAACATTGGTAAGGCTTCCTTCCATTACTATTTCAATACATTTCAATACGTAGTATACAATGTAGACATCCGATACAACATGCATTTTTAAAAGCACACACACACACACACACAACATTTAAAGAATATTAGGGGTATCCGAAAGACTCGTTTTTACGAGGCGACTCGGGTGAGCTCTAAGATTCTAATATTCTCTTCCCGAGGAGTCATCTGACCTCCGAACTCAAAATCTCATCACACAAAAACAGTTTATTATTATTTTTAAACTGATGCCCTTTTTCAATGTTTTGGGCTTAATAATAAAAACGGCGTGGCGACTCTACAAAGCAAAACACAGCTAGACACCTCCACCAACGAAACAAACGCCGCAAGGCGGGGGAAATGCCAGATGTCGGGGCCCAAACTCGCTGCCTCTCGGATCCGGGCTATTTCAGTTGGCGACTCCGCTGGGGACTTTTTGTTTTAAAATCTTTTTAAACAAAACAAAAGATTTTTAAAACAATGATGAGGGTCAAACTTTCATTTTACCCCTTTCTTTAACTATTGTGTGTGTGCGCACGTGCTTTACTTTTTATTTTACAAAAAAAATAAAAAATACAAAAAAATGCATCAATATACATCTGTGCATACATTTAAAATTCTTCAAAAACTTCTGTTTTACTCAGAAAAAGAATTTTAGAGACCGCACACTACTCGCACTGCTGCCTCGGTTACACCGCACACTACGCACACTGCCGCTTGCTACACCGCACGCTACGCGCACCGCCGCTGATACACCGCACACTACAACCCTTAACCCGGAGTGGTCTCGCTTGCAGCCGTTTGGTCTTCCTAGGCCTCTCGGATGCGCACGGGATCATTCCAAACATCCCATCCTAGCCAAGCGTCAACCCCGCACGTTTGAGTCTTGAGTCACACTCGTCCCGCACTCGGTTGGTTTTTACCACCCGTGTCATACGCTCGGATACATATACCATGCCGGCCATTTTTCGAGTCAAGGCTCGAACTCAAGATCCCTTGCGCAAGCAAAGCGATGAAAGGTCATGCTAAAATCTTGACCTCGATCTTGATTTCCGGCTACACCTGCACGATGTTCCGTCCCGATATACATCCATGCTCACATGACACCATGTCATCACGCCTTGATACGTCGCCCATGACAATATGACCCAGCCTAACGCCTAACGTCACGCATCCCTTGCGCAAGCAAGGTAAAGAGAGGTCATGCCGAACTCTTGACCCGATCTTGACTCCGCCGGCCGGCTCGGTTCACTATTCACATGGCTAACGCATCAAAACGAACATGACAGCTCGGTCCTTAGGTTCGATTTTTCTTTAGGCCGGTGGAAACCGCTTGCCCTATAGGACCTCGCCCGGGCCGTCCCACCCCGGGATGTCGAAATACTGTGTGCAAAACGAGGGGCTTATAGCCGCACGTATGGTCTCCATCGACCCAGATCTAGCATAGTTGCGAAAAAGAAGAGCAATCTTTTCCAACCTACCTAGGACTTCGAGAAAACATGTTTTAAGTAAATTAAAACAACAAAAAAATAAAAATATAAAAGAAGCGGAAACGGCATGCCACGTGAGCTTTCCCCTTTTATCCCGCGAGGCCATTCCCGTGTCTAAACCTTGCCCGTCACCCTCCAAATAACCGAGAGTGGTTGAGAATACCCGGGAGCCGCCTTTTCGCATCGAGGTCACAAGGTCCGATAGCCCTTCCAGCTTCAACGGTCCGCACCATCCGCTACTCCCCCATGACGGATCAACAGATAACAAAGTGAGGGAAACGGAACCCCGCCACTAAGGAACCTCCTGCATAATGGAGGAGGTGCCGCGAGCCTTCGAAACCATCAAGAAGCGCTAAGAAGAGCAAAGCAAGCCCGGGATCGTAGACACCTTGCATCTTCGAGGAACAAGCAGTTCCCCAACCCGACGGAACCTTTGTTCTCATAGAGGACGAAGACATACCGGCCCCGGTTTCTCAAAGCTATCGCCAGGTTCCACCTCCGCCAAGTTACGAGATCCCGACAACGCTAAGCAGCTTCCGCTCAAAGCTCCTTCAGCGCTATTCAAGGGCGCCCCGCATGCCCGCTCAAAGACAGCCGCTTCCTGCCCGCACATCAAGCTCGCATCAACAAAGACACATACGTGCTCGCTCCGCTGTATCCCAATGCATCTCGGTATCCCCTAGATTCAATCCTTTGCCTCTATACGAGCCTCACAGCCATAATCGAAGTCCCCATGCTTACTGTGGACGGGCATCCCGAGCGGATATCCCGACATTTCAAGCTTGCCACCTGCTAGTCTGCCACTTGGGGCTAATGAATCATTTCCCCAATTCCCAAACACAACCCTTAGCGGACCTGGCAATCATGCCCCTAACTTCAACACACCAGTGTATGGGTTGGTATATACTCAGCTACCTCCCCAAGACTCCCGAATGGCGATCCCATCAGCCAATCCACCTCCATCTTCAGTTTCTATTCCCGAAAACGGTAACCCACCTCAACCTGCCGATCCCCACATGGCTTGGCTGATCGAGAAAATGAAGGACATGCAAGGCAAGCTAGCTAGTTCCCGGAAGGACTCCCTCCTGCCTACTGATCCAAGCAAAGTAGTCTCGCTCCCTCCGAAATTCAGGATGCCGGAAATGGAAAAGTTTGACGGGACAGAATGCCCAAAAACCCACATCGACACCTATGTCCTGGGTATGAGAGCCAAAGGGGCAACCCCTCAACGTATGGCGGATCACTTTCAAGCATTCTCTCAAATCCACAAAGACTAAGGTGGTTCCTCAATGTAAAAGCAGAAAACCGCTCCACGTGGGATCAAATCAGCGAGATCTTCCTAGAAAAGTACTGCGCCAACCTTGAATGGGAGACAAACCGCTATGACCTGCAAGCCACCGAACAAAAGGATGACGAACCAGTGGGCGAGTTCTACAAAAGATGGAATTGGAAGCTTAGTGAGATAATGGATCCACTTTCCAAAGAAGAGCAGATGGACATCTTCCATTCCTCGCCTCAAGCCATCTTTGAGGACCTTGATCGCCCACCATTTCTATCCGCATCTCCGTGCCATGGTCAATGCCGGGACAAAGTTTGAGAAGACTCGAGTCTTCAAAAGACAACAAAGAACCCCCGCCTCGTCTTACCGCTATCGGACAAACCTGGCAACTTCAACTCCCGCCCCGAACAAAGGAAAAGAAGCAAATGAACAAGACACTACATCCGTAACGGAGCTCAAGTAAACCGCGATCAAGTAGCCCCAAAGAATAACAATCCCCTCGCTTCCCACGCTTCCAAAGATTTAGACAACCTCGAAATGCCCTCGGGTCAAGTATTTGAAGCTTTGGTGAAACGAAATCTTCTCAAGCCTCTCGAGAATTTCCAACCAAAGACTCCCAAACCCAACATGGATATGAGCAAGCACCGCGCCTTCCACAACTACCCCGGCCACACCACCGACAATTGCTTCGTGCTCAAGCAGTGTGGTCCAGGCTCATCGAGGAGGGAAAATTGGAACGGCCTCGTGGTCCCAATACCATCGGAAATCCATTCCCCCGGAATGACAGGGTAAACTCAATAGCCTTTGACGAAACTCCAAGCTAGAGCAGACCCCCTGCAATTTCCGAAACCGTTTAGCATGCTGTCTCGCTATGACTGGGAGCGTGAAACCAGAGTCAAAAGGTCTCGTGACCGGGAATTCAAACAAGAACGCCCAAGGGCAACTGTCTCCCTACGATCTTTGCCCCGACCAAGGCACACCAATGGATGGATCGAACGCTCCCGCAGGAGACTGAGTCAAACGGTAGCACGGGAAGCGGTTTAGTCTTCACAGACGATGACTTGCCGACATGTGAGAATCGGCACAACGAAGCCCTCCTCATCCTCATAAAAATAGAGATGTTCTTCCTCCCGAACGTCTTGAATGATAACGGCTCCGCAGTCAACATCATCAGCTGAGCACACCGAAACGACTCCGCATCGACCGCTCCCCGATAAGGCCTTCACCCCGGTAATCCGAGCCTACGATTCCACCGCACGACCAATCGTAGGAGTCATCAATCCGAGGATCCACCCGATGCACAACCGGAGTCGGTAGAGTCTCCAAGTCGTGGAAATCAAACCAACCTTCTCTCGCCTTGCCGGGACGACCTTGGATACATCGATGAAAGCAAGTATCATCTACTCTTCACCAATGCGTGAAATTCATCAACGCCAATGGAGTGATCGAAGTGATCCGCGGAAGCGCAGTAATGGCAAGTGCTTGGCCGGCAAGCTACGACCCGTAAGAAGGTCCCGACATGACCGAATACTCTTCTCCGCATGAGTCTCCTACCCCGTCCCGCTACGAAGTGGATCCTTACATCCACGCTCTAAGCCGCGACGAGCCGGAAATCGAAGAGCTCATGGGTCGATGACAACTCGATATATGCGACCGTGAAGAATGCTTAAGAGAAGATCAAGAGATGGACGCCCGATGGAGATTGATCGAGGAGTAGACCCTTACTTCGCCGAAAACCCTCTTGCAAACCGGCTCATCACCGATCCCCGTACAAGACAACCCTCTCGGCCGACACTCGGATCTTACGGGACAGCCATCACAAAGATAGTTCAATTCAACATTCCAAGTCCGACCTAGATGAACAAAGGGCGCAACCTCCTCCAAGGCCTAATCAGTGGAAGGAGATATAGCATGCCCTCGAATCGACATTGTAAATGTCGTCCAAGCAAAGATCCTGTATAAAGAGGCAGATTCTATGAAAATGATCAACATCGCAAGAAGAATCAACTCCGAATCAGCGAATGCTTTGCCCTCTTAGAAGTAGCCCTCAGCGACTTCTATCATCAAAGACCCCCAAGGACTGGTGGCAACATTAATGGAGGGACATCATCAGGGAAGCAACCAAAAACCTCCGCGATCCGGTTTGAAATCGAACCACATGCGAGCTATTTTCCGGGACTCATGCCAAGGGAATATTGGCCACCTGAACCATCACCACTCCCTCTAGAGCTACAAACCACCAAGAGTAATGAAGCTCGGTCCAATCCCTCGTCGCCTATAGTCTAGCTTCGAGTCTTGTTGTCTCGTGAATTCACATCTTTTGAGTCTTTGACGGCTTTACGCCCAACGATTGTGAGTCTTTGATCAACAATGTACGCCTTCACGCTTTCAATAAAAGGTCCGACCTTTCTAAAAATCATTTCATTGCATCTTTAACAAGTGATGAGTTAACTAATCAAAACAAGCTTAATAGCAATTCATCTATACAAAAGGCAAGCACATTAATTGAATAAATGCATCAAGCAAACATTTAAGCATGTTGTCAAACGAGAGAAAACCGGGCCCAAGCCGCCGAGGAGGTTTTAATCACAACGATTTGCAAGATTGCCGAAGAGCCAAAGAGACGCAAGTCCGACGCCATTTCCAAGACATACTGCATCTTCCAATACCTCAAGAACGGGAAACCACCTTCATGAACAAGGAAAGGCCCACACACGTAAGGGGTCAAAGCCAAGAGCATCATGGCCCTAAAACGCCTCGCCTCTCACTTCGTCATCCTTGGGGACATGCTATACAAGAAACGCTACCATGGACCACTCCTACGCCGCATCGCCAGAAGAGGCAAACAAGTTCATGAACGAAGTCCACAATGGGGCTTGCGGTCCCCACATGAACGCCAGAGCCCCGATGCAAATCATTCTCGTGATGGGCTACTACCGGATCTCCATGGAGGCATCGCATCCACTTTGTCCGAAGCCGCGACAAGTGTCAACGGTTCTCCAACCTCAATCATCTACCTCCCCACGATCTCTACCGCATGACTACACCCCGGCCATTTGCCACTTGGGGAATTGACGTCATCGGGAAAATCGCTCCGCCAGCAAAGAACGGTCACGAGTTCATCTTAGTAGCCATCGACTACTTCACCAAATGGGTCGAAGCCAAGTCCTACAAGGTACTCACCTCCAAGAAGGTCGCGCATTTCCTCAAGGAAAACATCATTCGCCGATACGGCATCCCAAATGAGGTCATATCGTACAACGGTTCACACTTCAAGGGGGAATTCGACAGACCGCCGGCCGAATTCAAGATCACACGCCACAAATCTTCTCCCTACCGGCCACAAACAAACGGCGCCGTGGAAGCAAGAAACAAAACCTCGAACGGATCATCCGAAAATGACCACCCGAGGACGAGATTGGCCCGAGAAGCCGCACCTTGCACTTTGGGGCTACCGCAACATCGCCGAATGCCCACGGGAGAAACCCCATTCGCCCGACATACGGGATGGAAGGCCCTTCCCATTGAACTGGAAATTCCTCACTCCGAGTGCCGGCTGAAAATGACGTCAACGAAGTCGAATGGCTCGAAGCCGACATGACGAATTGGCTCGCTAGACGAGCGACGACTAAAGGCCATGGAACACGTCCGAGCCTATCAAAGCAGGATGGCTAGAGCTTTCGACAAGAAAGTCAAGTCCCGAGACATCGTGGAAGGCGATCTCAGTACTCAAAGAAAAGCCTCCCACTCGAACCAACCCACTGGGAAAATGGGAACCCACATGGATCGGCCCTTTCGTGGTTCAAAAGATCTTCTCCTGGGAGGTGCCATGAAGCCGATGTACCTAGACGGCAATCCCTTCATGAATCCAAATAACGGAAGCAAACTTCGCAGATACTTCGCCTAAAGAAGAACAACCGTGCATCTCTTGGCACTCCATGTAGTGTCGAACTACGTTGCACTGAGCCCTCTAGTCCGGGGAACGTAGGCAACCTTAATTGGTCCGGTCTAAAAATACACAAAAAGTCAAAAGTTTGAATGTCAATCAAGACCTCCATCAAGCTACGCACTTTTCAAGAGCACGCCCCAACGTCACCTTGACCAAGTCAAACGACGGCGGCAACATCAAAGGACATCCTGGAGGTCACTCAACGTCAAACGACTGACCCATGTCTACTTCCAAGCCAGGGGCTTGTCTTCGCCCTCACGCGCTTCAAAAAAAAAAAGAGCTCGAGCAAGGGCTCACAAAAAAAATATATATAAAAAAAAGCTCAAGCAGAAGCTGCGAAATTGAGGTCAAGAGCCCGACGCCAACAAAGGGAAAGGAAGCTACGGAAATGACCGTCAAAACGACTTGTCAGGGGATCATTCAACCTCTCAGCCAAGCACAAAGCCTAAGCAAAGGGGATTGCCGTCATGGCCTGCATCGCTTCGCCCGCAAATGCAAATGTAAAAGTTCAAAGATGGACGCCGACAAGGTGCACAAAAGAAACAAAGGCAAACAAGAGATCTTGCGTCTCGACAAAGCTTTAAAAGTAAATCACAAATCACTAACGGTTACAACATTTCTTGATGAGTTCAAGCACGGTCTACTCTCAAGTTCACAACATGCTAAAAGACAAACTTTAATACATTTAACAAATAATGTGTTTACAATGCAATGAATGGATACCTAGGAGGTCATTCCGCGCCATCTCGCGCTTGTCCCTCGCCATTCTTCCCTTTCTTCCTCGTCCCCGGCGAGTCTTCTTTCGCTCCACGCGAACCAACTCGCGTCTCTCGCCCGAGATCGTGGGTCCTCCCCGTAGAGTCAAACAATCCAGCAGCCTCTCGTGGCTTCATTCGCCCGTGCTTCGGCTCGGATCTCCTCCCCGCGAGTCCGTAAAAGAGGACCTCTCCCCGTCGCCGGTCAACTCGGGTCTCGTAGTCAAATAAAGTGTCTCCCGTAACATCCCGAGGGTCGACTGTGCTTCGGCACTCCTAAGGCAATAGCTACTACGGCAACCGGGTCCCAAAATCGCTACACGCCCGCTCTCCAAAGCCACTGGGATCGCCCAACACGCCGCTCATACTGTGCCAGTACCGAGTCGTCAATACGACACTCTCCCGACGTCTAAGGAGCACCACAGAGGGAAAGCGGAATACTTCCATACCCTCGTAAAATACAAGAAAGCACCCGGAGCCGCCATACAAAGAGGAGCTATCTCCGTAGTAGCAAGGTCATCCCAGCCAACAAAGGCTCCTCGCTTCATCCCAAACCGCCGGGAAACAAGCGACGGAATATAGAAGGAGGACCAAGACAAACCCGGAACTCGACGACATAGGACCCTTCCCGAAAGACCCTCCTAGTCTCAATCCCCACGAGGAACCCACCAACGGATCTCGATGCGTACCAAGCCGTGCCATCCATCTCTCCCAGCGGATCGATCCATATCCAACACAAGAGGTCGCTGAGCAAATGACCACGGGCTAAACGACGTCGGAGCCTCGGGCATGGCCTCGAAGTCTCTCTCGCAGCCACAAGGTGAGCAAAGCGGGGCTTCCCCTCTCATGAACCGATCCCCGCCGCGCACGGTCAATACCATGAAGAGTCTCCCCAAAGACCAACGGGACAATATCCTCTCCAAATCTACAAGGCCCAACCACATCTAGCAAAGCGCCATCGCAAATGCCAAGGAGCCGACCATGAAAAGCGTCGCCATCACGCACAAGGCAAATGCGTCCCAAGAGACATCACTATCATCAACCATAAACCGCTCCGCAGCGCGTAAATGTCAATATGACCCGAATCAAGGATCATGCCCCGCACTTCTTCCAACGAAGTACGAAGAAAGCCTCGCAAGCTTCACGCTCACAGCAAAGACCACCAATCAAAGGAAGCGAGATGGCCTCCACCTCCGGCCTCCAATCAAAGCCCGAAAATCCTCAAAGGTGGGCACCATTTCATTGTAGGAGAAGCAATACACATGCCTCCTAACATCCTGTAACTTCGCGGCAGCCCGCAACAAATCCCAATCAGAACCAACTCCTTAAAAGACCAAATCGAGCAAAGACGAAACCTTACCTCGAAAACCCGTCTCTCGATGCCTCATACGGCGCCGCATCCACGTTTTCACCGCTCAAGGAAGTGTGCTTGCCTCTCCCGCGAAAGCCTCGGCAAAATTCTAGGAACGTACGAAGAATCCATGGCAAAAATGGAGGTTCCTAGAGAAAATGGGGAAGAAAGCTCGAAAATGGCCGCAAATGGGGAAATGGGAAAGACCAGACATCGGAAAGCATTTATTTCCTTCCCAAAAGCAAGGTTGGTCCGTACGGACCTCTTTGCAACCTAGGTCTGTCCGTACGGACCTTATTGCATCTTGGCCCCACTTTCTCAAAGAACAGCATAACAACCACTGTTCTCGCAGGACCTTGCTCCAAACCGCCCAAACACTGGCCAAAGCCATTTCCGGCAAACATACACTACCCACAAACGCACTCTCACCACGTGGCATGCACAAATAAAAAAAAAAATAATAGCAACAATTCCTAGGTCAATCCCGGGAATCACAAAAATGACATTACATCTTAAAATAAAATGCGTTTGCCATGCAAATACGAGTGTTTTATTACAGGTACATTTAATGTATGTTGCTAAAAATAAAAGAAGATATGGAAAGAGGGAAAGCAAATGAACCCTAATCTGAATCTTCAGCATCATCATCCTCACCAAGGTCCTCAAGAGAGAAGTCGGGCATCCCGGTGAACTCGCCAGTCATATCCTCGTCATCGTAGTACCGAGCCCTCCGAGGCCGGTACTCAAAGTAATCGAAGGATCAAATCCGACGAAAGGATCGAAGAAAGAAGGCTCGACGAACCCTCACCCCGTGCATCCCGCCGAGGAAAGAACTGGTAAAGGGTCCGCGGCCTCGGAGCTCCCGAAGACGCCCCGCATCCATGCTATGCCGCCCGCGAAGGTCCCTCCCCGCCGTGGCTCCGGCTCGGCTCTCGGTGGAGGAACATCTACGTAATGCCTCGAAGGCATCGGCGTGTACGCCGGCACACGTCGCGAAGACCGGCACGACATCTTCGACGCCATCTTCTTCGCGAAAGACCGCATCGCCACATAACGGCGGGTCAGCATGTCAAAAGCCCTCCCCGGGACCTGCACAAGCAAGCATCCAAAGAAACGTTCAGCAATACAGTCATACTCAACAACAAAAAGAGAAAAAAATACAGAAAAGATGCCAAGATGGAAAAGAGTAAGCACACTCACCGGTCTATCAGGATCCACGGTAGGCAAGCAGGAGCTCGCCGTGGACGGCACACACCCTCCTCCTCGAGGAATCCCCACGAACATACGTAAAGTCCGGCCCAGGCACCGGAACCTCTGGGGGACCCTGCGGACCAGCCTCCCTCTCCCTCGCCAACACCTGTGGCGTCCTCAACTTCCTCCTCACGAAAGCTCCATACTCCTCTCTATACAACACAAACTCATCGGCATTCACGCCGCCCAAATACCTCTCAAAGTCCAACACATCCATATCTCGAGAATCAAGCATCCCAAAAGGAGGGTCCCTCGGAGCCAAGGGAAGCATACCCGGCCATCTTTGCCGAGAAGACCCGCTCTCTAAATACATGACGTCGCAAGTCGTGCCCCGCAAAGCATCTTCCGCCGCACCGTCACTGGGAGCCCTCGAAATCATCATCCTCATATCGAGCCCAAGGATACAAAACAAACCTCTCCGAGCTATCTCTCTCCAAATGCTCCTGCACATCCCCGTAGGCGATGGTGAGCTTCCCCCTGCTGGTCCTCCTCCTCCTCGCCGGGCGTGCCCAGCCTAACATAGCAGGATACGCTGCTACGGCCCTGTGATCTCTATCCCACGGGAAGCACCGAAAGATCTCATAGAACCACACCTCGTGACAAAAGCGTAAAAGGCTCAAGCAAAAGAAAACGGAGAAACGACAAGTTGCTAAATCAAAAACAAGAATAAACTCATACCTCCAAAGCAAAGTCAAAACAAGCCAAGGAATCGGCCACACCCCGCTAAACCGGTCCAAAGAGAAGTAGAGCTCGGCCAAGCCCGCCTCGCCCCAAGAGATATCACAAACTCTCGCCAAATCAATCAAGCTCTCCATCAGAGCAAAAGGAGCCGTAGTCGAGTGGTTCGAGAACAAGGTCTCGGAAAGCGCAAACCACAGAAGGAGCGCGCCGCCGCTTCCGCCGTCACCCGGCCGTACTCACGAACATAGGCCCCAATCGGCCGTGATCCTCATCTCAACATCACTATACAACATGCCAAGACCCCTGCGAGGAACAGCGCAAAGCCCAAGCAGCCTCGCCAAGACATCCTCGGCAATCATATTCGCCACCGCACCGGCCCTCCTTTGAAGGAAAGCCCGGTGATAGCAAAGCAAAGTCCGTGGGCGTCACCGTCACCTCTCCCCACTCGGATGGAAGGTGTGGGTGGTATCCCACCGCACTCGAAAGGCCAAGGAAGACGCTCTTGTTCTTCCTCGTGTCAAAACCCCGCCAAGTTCTCCACGAACACGCCTGTGCCGTAAGCGTAGACCAGCCTCTCCGGGGCTCGGCCTACCATCCACAAAATGTCCTGGCATCCGCCGCCACAACTCAACAACAGCCTCGAGCGATCCCCGAGTCTTCATCTTCTTGGCCTTCCCGGCCAAGAGCCCCTCATCCTCGCAGGTAAACACAAAGAAAGGTACGTCGCCACAAGCACTTAATGCAAAATACCAAAAGAAAATCAAAACACTTATATCCCGTCACGAAACACGGCACATATTGCACATAATTTTTACATGCAACTCAAAACATGACATGCATTATACATAATTTTTCCATGCAGTCCGTCACAAAACACGGCACACACTGTACAAATTTTCTCAACAAAGGGATCAAGCACTACACGACACATTTTCAAAACCTGGGAACTGTAAAATTCACACTTGGTCCGTACGGACCTCTTTACATCCCAGGTTGGTCCGTACGGACCTTCTTGCAAGGGAGGGCCAAATTACTTTCCTGCCCTTATAATCTTTGCCCCCGGGCCGTCCTAAGGCCTATTTCAAGAAATTCGGTGCGTATGGTCCTTAACCCATCAATTCAAGAACCGGCCGTCGGTGTAAGCCCGGACTTCGCCCACGACGGCAATTCAACCACCGGCCGTCAATGTAAGCCCTGGACTTCGCCCACTCAATGGCAATTCAACCACCGGCCGTCACGTAAGCTCCTGGACTTCGCCCACTCAACGGCAATTCAACCACCGGCCGTCAATGTAAGCCCGGACTTCGCCCACTCAACGGCAATTCAACCACCGGCCGTCAATGTAAGCCCGGACTTCACCCACTCAACGGCAATTCAACCACCGACCGTCAATGTAAGCCCGGACTTCGCCCACTCAACGGCAACGCAAGCACCGGCCGTCAATGTAAGCCCGGACTTCGCCCACTCAACGACAATTCAACCACCGGCCGTTAATGTAAGCCCGGACTTCGCCCACTCAATGGCAATTCAAGAACCGGCCGTCAGTGTAAGCCCGGACTTCGCCCACTCAACGACAATTCAACCACCGGCCATCAGTGTAAGCCCGGATTTCGCCCACTCAATGGAAACTCAACCACCGGCCGTCAGTGTAAGCCCGGACTTCACCCACTCAACGGCAATTCAACCACCGGCCATCAGTGTAAGCCTGGATTTCGCCCACTCCAACGGCAACTCAAGAACCGGCCATCAAAGTAAGCCCGAGCTCCTTCCCCAGCAAGTCAAAAGAGAAGTCATACAAGACTACATATCCCCAGCACCGGCCGTCAATGTGAGCCCGGACTTCGCCCACTCAACCGCAAAACAAGCGCAAGAAGGAGCCAACACCTCCCAGCACAAATCTCAAGGCACAAAACGCCTCCAAAACGCTCATCGACAACGCAAGCACCGGCCATCAAAGTAAGCCCGACGTCACCCTCTCAGCAGAAAAGGCCCCTACAAGGCCACGATGATCCCCAACAGACGAACACCGGCGGCCATCGTAGGTCCAACCTTCTCCCCAGCGGACAAAGCACAAGGCAATCACGCCTCTCAAAACAAGCACAAGGCAACCACGCCTCACAAAAGGCCTCGCCAGGTTCATACTCCTGAACCAAGCTCCAACATAAGTTCATACTCCTGGACTAAGTCTCAAATGCCAGTCAGAAGATGACTCAAGTCTTCATACATGGCACAACCACATTCAGAAGACGATTCAAGTCCTCACGCATGGCAAACCACAGCCAGAAGATGATTCAAGTCCTCACGCATGGCAAACCGCAGCCAGAAGACGATTCAAGTCCTCACGCATGGCAAATCGCAGCCAGAAGACGATTTAAGTCCTCACGCATGGCAAACCACAGCCAGAAGACGATTCAAGTCCTCACGCATGGCAAACCGTAGCCAGAAGATGACTCAAGTCCTCACGCATGGCAAACTGCAACCAGAAGACGATTCAAGTCTTCATACTATCTCCAGCCCGGAAGGCTTTAAACCACTCGGTCCGGAAGACCGTATAAACCTCCCACATCACTACCTCCAGCCCGGAAGGCTTTAAACCACTCGGTCCGGAAGACCGTATAAACCTCCCAAATCACTATCTCCGGCCCGGAAGGCCTTAAACCACCCGATTAGGAAAATCGTAAAGTTTCCATCCCAGGACACCACCACGTCCTCACAATTGACCTCAGCGGTCACCACATCTTAGGACACCACCCCGTCCTTACCACTGACCTCGGCAGTCACACGATACTTCAGGGCACCATCACGCCCACATACACTCACAAATTCACGCCATCTGAACTACGACCAGGCTTGATTCCCGCCAGGGATACGTAGGAATCCTATCACAGGGTCCAGCCATCGACCTATACGGTCACCCAGGATGCCGCAACGTCCTCACCATCGACCTATGCGGTCACCCACAGGACACCACCACGTCCATACACAAAGTTTCACTCAGAGGACCCTCTCCATCCTCGTGCACCACAAACACTCACCCCACACCCGAACTACGATTAGGCTTGATTCCCGCTGTGGATACGTAGGAATCCTATCACAGGATCCAGCCTAACCGACCTAAACGGTCACATAATAGGACACCGCCACGTCCTCACCCTGACCTCCACGGTCACTTCCTCTCCCAGCACGCGATCCAGATTAGGACCCTTATCTTATCAACGACCCCACTTCCTCCGTAAGTGACGTCATTGAGGGGCTTCTGTAAGTACCCCAATCTGGATCACCCTTTTCCGAGCACATAGGAAACACCGCAGACTCACAAACACAGTCTCGAAGACCTATGGCACTCAAAACCCTCAAAAAACCCTCAACCAAACCAAGGGATGAGCCTTTCTGGGATAAAAAGGGACAAAAGGACCTTTTGGGAATTTTCAGGAAATTGGAGAAGCAAATAAGGTCCGTACGGACCTCTTTATTGCAATAATTACTGAATCCCCTTAAAGTCCACCATATTCCCTCAAATCCCGGAGAAATCATTACCCCCCATGCATGGTTGGTCCGTACGGACCTCTTTGCATGCCAAGATGGTCCGTATGGACCTCTTTGCACAGAGGACACCATCATTCCAGAATATTCACAATTATCACATATTCCCTCAAATTGAGGAAAACTAAAATTCTGGACCTCTTTGCATTTTTCTGGCACTATAAATAGAGGGATCCCCCTCCCATTTTCAAACACATCTCCCTCTTCTCTTTTCTTCCCCTAGCCTTCTGGCACCCCTCTAAGTCTTCTCGAGGCAATCCCGGCCCCTTTCGGATCCTTCCGAGGCCTTCCGAGCCCCCTCGTGGTGCTCCGAAGCCTCCCCGAGCGCTCCCGCGACGCCCCGAGGCACTCTCGAGGTACTCTGAGGCCCCTCGTGGTACTCCGAGGCCTTGCCTGGTCTTTCTAATGTGTCCCGACTCTTTCCGAGTCAAACCGGCGATCCCAAACCACGCCGAAACTCGCCCGAGTGACTCCCGCGATCCCAAACCACGCCAAAACTCTGCCAGAGTAATCCCTGCAATCTCAACGCACGCCGAACCTCTGCCCTAACGCAGCCTATAATCTCAACTCACGCCGAAACTCTGTCCGCAGACAATCGGCCCCTCCCGAAGCAATCCCGGTCCGTGCCGGAACATCATTCCATCCTCAAACACTATTCCCTAGCGGAAGACAGACACGAACCAACATTGGTAAGGCTTCCTTCCATTACTATTTCAATACATTTCAATACATAGTGTACAATGTAGACATCCGATACAGCATGCATTTTTAAAAGCACACACACACATACAACAGTTAAAGAATATTAGGGGTATCCGAAAGACTCGTTTTTACGAGGCGACTCGGGTGAGCTCTAAGATTCTAATATTCTCTTCCCGAGGAGTCATCTGACCTCCGAACTCAAAATCTCATCACACAAAAACAGTTTATTATTATTTTTAAACTGATGCCCTTTTTCAATGTTTTGGGCTTAACAATAAAAACGGCGTGGCGACTCTACAAAGCAAAACAAACGGCGAGACACCTCCAACTAACGCTAAAGCGGAATAAGCCAGGATGTCGGGCGCGAACGCTGCCGCTCTCTGGATCCGGGCAAACTTCCCGAAAAGCGACGAAATGCGAGATGCACGGGGCCCGCGCGCGAGCCGGATCCGGGTAATTTTAGGCACGTATGTGTGCTTTGCCGGTACCGAGCTTTGTGTGCGTGAGCCGGAAGCCGACCGTGCATCTTTGAGGCGGGCTTGTCGGAGCTGCTTGACTGATGCCTGAGGGGAGCTTTGAGCTAGAGCTGCTTTGCGTTGTTGGGATCTCGTAGCTTGGCGGAGGCGGGACCTGCTGATAACTTTGAGAAACCGGGGGAGCCGGTATTTCTTCGTCTTCTATGAGAATGAAGGTTCCGTCAGGTTGGGGAACTGCAACGGTTCCTCGAAGACGCAGGGTGTCTACGATCCAGGCTTGCTGCTCTTCTTGGTGCTTCTTGATAGTTTCGACGGCTCGCATCACTTCCTCCATTGTCTGAAGGTTCCTTAGTGGCGGGGTTCCGTTTCCTTCACTGTTATCTGTTGATCCCGTCATGGAGGAGTAGCGGACAGTGCGGACCGTTGAATCGGAAGGGATGTCTGACCTTGTAACCTCGATACTGAAAAGGCGGCTCCCGGGTATTCTCAACCACTCTCGGTTCGCTGGAGGGGGTGACGGGCAAGGTTTAGACACGGGAAGGCCTTAAGGGATAAGGGAGAAAGCTCAAGTGACATGCGGTTTCTGCTTCTTTTATTTTTTTATTTTTTGTTGTTTTAATTTACTTAAAACGTGTTTTCTCAGAGTCCTAGGTAGGTTGGAAAAGATTGCTCTTCTTTTTCGCAACTATGCTAGATCCTGGGTCAGTGGAGACCATCTGTGCGGCTATAAGCCCCTCGTTTTGCACCTGTATTTCGACATCCCAGGGTGGACAACCCCGGGCGAGGGTCCTATAGGGCAAGCGGTTTCCACCGGCCTAAAAGAAAAATCGAACCTACGGACCGAGCCTGTCATGTTCATTTTAATGCGTTAGCCTTGTGAATAGTGAACCGAGCCGGCCATTGAGTCAAGATCGGGTCAAGAGTTCGGCATGACCTCTCTTTACCTTGCTTGCGCAAGGGATCTGTGACGTTAGGCGTTGGCTGGGTCATATCTTCATGGCTGACGTATTAAAGGCTTGATGACATGGTGTCATGTGAGCATGGATGTATATCCGGGACGGAACATCGTCTCGGTGTAGCTTCGGAAAATCAAGATCGGATCAAGATTTTAGCATGACCTTTCATCGCTTTGCTTGTGCAAGGGATCTTGAGTTCCGAGCTTCGACTCAGAAAATGGCCGGCATGGGATATGTATCCAGGCTTGTATGACACGGACTGGGTAAAAACCAACCGAGTCTGGACAGAGTGTGACTCAAGACTCAAACGTGCAGGGTTGACGCTTGGCTAGGATGGGATGTTTGGAATGATCCCGTGCGCATCCAAGAGGCCTATGAAGACCAAACGGACTGCAACTGAGACCACTGCGGGTTAAGGGTTGTAGTGTGCAGTGTATCCGAGGCAGCAGTGCGCGTAGCGTGCGGTGTAATCGAGGCAGCAGTGCGCATAGCGTGCGGTGTAACCGAGGCAGCAGTGCGAGTAGTGTGCGGTCTCTAAAATTCTTTTTCTGAGTAAAACAGAAGTTTTTGAAGAATTTTAAATGTATGCACAGATGTATATTGATGCATTTTTTTGTATTTTTATTTTTTTTTTGTAAAATAAAAGTAAAGCACATGCACACACACACAACAATTAAAGAAAGGGGTAAAAATGAAAGTTTGACCCTCATCATTGTTTTAAAAATCTTTTGTTTTTTATTTAAAAGTTTTTAATACAAAACGTCCCCAGCGGAGTCGCCAACTGAAATTACCCGGATCCGGCTCGCGCTCGGATTTGGCCCCGGCACATCTCGCATTTCGTGCGTTCGCGTTTGGGAAGACGCCCGGATCCGATAGGCAGCGTGATCGCGCCCCGGCATCTGGCTCGTTCCGTTTTGCGGTTGGAGGTGTCTCACTGTGTTTTGCTTGTAGAGTCACTACACCGTTTTTATTAAGCCCAAAATATTGAAAAAGGGCATCAGTTTAAAAATAAACTGTTTTTGTGTGATGAGATTTTTGAGTTCGGAGGTCAGATGACTCCTCGGGAAGAGAATATTAGAATATTAGAGCTCACCCGAGTCGCCTCGTAAAAATGAGTCTTTCGATACCCCTAATATTCTTTAATTGTTGTGTGTGTGTATGTGCTTTTAAAAATGCATGCTGTGTCGGATGTCTACATTGTACACTGCTTTATTGAAATGTATTGAAATAGTAATGGAAGGAAGCCTTACCAATTTTGGTTCGTGTCTGTCTTCCGCTGGGGAATAGTGTTTGAGGATGGAATAGTGTTCCGGTACGGACCGGGATTGCTTCGTGATGAGCCACTTGTCTGCGGACAGAGTTTCGGCGTGCGTTGGGATTGTAGGTTGCGTTTGGGCAGAGGTTCGGCGTGCGTTGGGATCACAGGGATCACTCGGACAGAGGTTCGGCTTGCGTTGGGATGGCAAGAGTCACTCGAGCAGAGTTTCGACGTGCGTTCGAGTTGCTGGTTTGACTCGAAAAGAGCTGGGACGCCTCAGGAAAGACCAGGCAAGGCCTCGGAGTACCACGAGGGGCCTCAGAGTACCTCGAGAGTGCCTCGGGGCAGCGCGGGAGCATCGCGGGAGCGCTCGAAGAGGCTTCGGAGCACCACAAGGGGGCTCGAAAGGCCTCGAAATGATCCGAAAGGGGTCGGGAGTGCCTCGAGAGGACTTAGAGGGGTGCCAGAAGGCTGGGGGGAGAGGAGAGAAGAGGGAGATGTGTGAAATGAGGGAGGGGGAGCCCTCTATTTATAGTACTCAGATTTGTGCAATAAGGTCCGTACGGACCTACCAGGTAATCCAAGTTTTTGGTTTTTCTCGATTTAAGGAAATATGTGGACTTTAAGAAGATTCAACAATGATGGTGTCTGGTAGCAAAGAGGTCCGTACGGACCAACTTTGCAAGCATAAAGGTCCGTACGGACCAACCATGTAGCTGAGTAATTATTATTCCCGGGATTTGAGGGAATAACTTGGACTTTAAGGGGATTCAGTAATCATTGTAACAAAGAGGTCCGTACGGACCATATTTGCTTTTCCAATTTCTGAAAAATCCCTAAAAAGTCCTTTTGTGCTTTTTTGTCCCAGAAAGGTCCCTCCCTTGGTTTGGTTGGGGGGTTTTTGAGGGTTTTGAGTGTCACGGGTCTTCGAGACTGCGATTGTGTGAGTCTGCGGTGTTTCCCATGTGCTCGGAAGAGGGTGATCCAGATTGGGGTACTTACAACTACATCGCTAGGCTGGGAGCTGCATCTCCCCTTCCAATGCTCTGTGCTCTTCTGGAACTGGCGCAGTATCTTCACGGCCCCAGTGAGCGCCTTGGCCACCACCCTGTAGGTCTTGGCCGGGACCTGTTGAATGGAAACAAAAAAGACAGTCAGAAGCAATGAATACAGGCAGTAACGCAGTAAAAGACTTGAACAAAGCAGAAAAGAAAGAATGCTCACAGAGGTAGTCCCGCGAGGAAGCCGCAAATGGGGATGAGTCTCAGACATGTCGAACGAGGAGCGGCGAATGACACCCTCGGTCTCATACTCGAAGAATCGGGGAGGCATCGCATCGTACCCCCCCCGCCGCCCTCCCCCGGCGCCCTATAACCTGAGGAGTCACTAGCCGGGTAAAGAAAAACTGGCCATAGTCTCCATTAACCGACAGCTCAGCGGCATCAATACCCGTCCCGCAAGCGCTCTAAGTCAGGCAGAGCCCGGGTATACCAAATCCCCACAGAAGGATCATGAGGAACGCGGGCGGCTGCACCATGTCCGTGCTGCCTGTAGACTCTCTCCCCCAGATATAGGGCATCTCCCTCCAAGCCGATCAAAAGCCTCCTGGTGCGAGTCATCAAAGCCTGCTGCACCGGCAAATCTTCACCGAAAGCCCTTTCTGCACGTCAACTCATCCACAAAAGACTGTCCCTTGCACGACAAACAAACCCTCAAGACAAAGAATCATGGAGTCCACCCCTCTTGCCAAAAATTCTCGGGTCCGTACCGTTCATCATCAACAACAGTGATATAAGGCCCTCCGGCAGCTACAACCCTCCACAATCATCGGCCGTAGCATCAATCCCTCTGACAACCACAGGTAAGCACATCACAGGTATGAAAGCATATCTCAGTCAATTACTTTTCCAAAAGCATCGATATTTTTCTCGGGTGACTCCCCAACGAAACAATCAAATCCTCGGGTGACTCCCCAACGAAACAGTCAAATCCTCGGGTGACTCCCCAAAGAAACAGTCAAATCCTCGGGGTGACTCCCCAACGAAACAGTCAAATCCTCGGGTGACTCCCCAACGAAACAGTCAAATCCTCGGGTGACTCCCCAAAGAAACAGTCAAATCCTCGGGGTGACTCCCCAACGAAACAGTCAAATCTTTGGGTGACTCCTCAACGAAACAGTCAAATCCTCGGGTGACTCCCCAAAGAAATAGTCAAATCCTCGGGTGACTCCCCAAAGAAACAGTCAAATCCTCGGGGTGACTCCCCAACGAAACAATCAAATCTTCGGGTGACTCCCCAATGAAACAGTCAAATCCTTGGGTGACTCCCCAAAGAAACAGTCAAATACTTGGGGTGACTCACCAACGAAACAGTCAAATCATTGGGTGGCTCCCCAATGAAACAGTCAAATCCTCGGGTGACTCCCCAACGAAATAGTCAAATCCTCGGGGTGACTCCCCAACGAAACAGTCAAATCCCCGGGTGACTCCCCAACGAAACAGTCAAATCCTCGACTGACTCCCCAAAGAAACAGTCAACTCCTCGGGTGACTCCCCAATGACACAGTCAACTCCTCGGGTGACTCCCCAACGAAACAGTCAAATCCTCGGGTGACTCCCCAACGAAACAGTCAACTCCTCGGGTGACTCCCCAAAGAAACAGTCAACTCCTCGGGTGACTCCCCAAAGAAACAGTCAAACCTTGGATACAAAGCCCGTGGCCTTTCGTTAGCGTCACCTCTTTGTTGAACTACGATTCGGCTTGATTCCCTCACGGGATACGTAGGAATCCTTTTCATAAAAGGTCCAGCCGCCCGACCATCTGGTCATCCTTCTTTCCCCGCCGTTCGTTGTCCGGCTCGGGATTCTCATTTTATCGACGACCCCACTTCTCGCGGAAGTGACGTCGCCGAGGGGCTCTGTGAGTACCCTGACCCGAACTCGTGTTTTTGGGTCCGCTTTCCATGGTTAGCATTAATTTTGGGCTCATTTATTTGCTAAAGTGCATTTTGGCCCTAAAATTATCCATTCATTCACCTGATCCATTGGGTCTGCCTTCCTACGGCCCAGTTTGTCTCGTGCGAGACACGCCATGTCTCGCGCGGGACAAGGCTGCTCAACGGAAAATTCTGTCCTCCCTTGCTATCTCGTATGTAGTTTAACCCAAACTAACGGGCGTTAGTCAAAACTTAACGAAACATGACGAAATGGTGGATTTATACTCCTGAATCAAAGGAGAAACTTAGAGTGGTATAACTCTGCCACGATAGATTCAGAATGGGGTGTCTATAGAGCCCCTCGGTGAAAAGTCTTATGGAAGAAGTCATGTCATCGATATAAAAGACATCATTCTAGACATCGTGATGGTCGAGCCGCACGACTTCCTACATATCTCTATCGGAGAATGAGACCAAAACGTAGTTCGACTCCAAAACACGAAAAGGCTGCTTTAGGTATTTTGAAAATCATTTTGAAAATCGAGGAAATTTTATTTTGAAAAGGCAAATTCATACTGATGAATCAAATCAAGACCCAATTCTGAATATACCTGTCTGTCTGAAGATTCGCCTGTCTTGGCTCCGAACCTGTGGGGAAGGATGTTAGAAAACAAAGGCTTACTTGTCCGGTCCTTCGCATTTTGTTGGTTTTGTGATGATTTGCCTGTCAGGGTTCCGAATCAGGCTTTTGCTGGGGATGACGATTCACCTGTTGGGGCTCTGAATCGGGCTTTTTGATGACGATTCACTTGTCGAGGCTCTGAATCGAGCTTTTTGTTTTGACGATTCACCTGTCTGGGCTCTGAATTGGGCTTTTTGATTTGACGATTCACCTGTCTAGGCTCTGAATTGGGCTTTTTGATTTGACGATTCACCTGTCTGGGCCCTGAATCGGGCTTTTTGATTTTACGATTCACCTGTATGGGCTTTGAATCGGGCTTTTTGATGACGATTCACCTGCTTGGGCTCTGAATCGGGATTTTTGTTGTCGTGGTTTACTGTCTTTAACCAACCAAGAGATAATTCGTCTATTTGGGTTCCGAATTATGCGGGATGAATTGATCTCTGGATCAATCATTTTGGGGGACTTGAAGCCGTATCGAGCAATTATGCGTATAACACGTTCGACTCGCTCCGTGATTTGCGATACCAATTTTTCCACGTTTCCTTGCTAGGGTATCACTTTCAAGGGTAGATGTGTCAAAATTTTGAATTTTGACGTTGCGCGAATGCTTATTGTCGGGGACAATTTTGTACTTTTCCAGTGTAGTTGTCCCGAGCGGGACAGCTTGTATCGCGTGAGACAAGCTCTGTCGAGGCAATAAAACAGCAGCAGCTGTTACGTCCTAAAAAATACACTCAGCATGATCTACCTCGTGATCATCCACTTTGAGGTAACATCTTGATTTATGTCTTGAACTAAAGCCTTGAACCGTCTATTGCGTATTTCTCAACTTTTCAGGGAATAAGTTACGATGCAAAACTGGATAACATTATCTTTGGAGACCTTGTCAACGCCAACTGTTTGGGTAGAAAAATCAACATCCTGACATCCCATCCTGACGTTATAACCTGAGCGTTCAACCTGACCGTACAACCCGAGCGTACAAACTGACATTTCATCTTGAGCATACGACTTGATATTACAAACCTGAGTTCACATCCTGCAGGGCTGTTATTTTGAGCCTATTTTCTAGGAAACGATATCAAGGCATGGAGCAAGCAATGGGGCAGTTATGGACCAAGTCAAAAGAGGAGTTATGGACCAAGTCAAATAACCCTTAACTTCCCATCCACAAATTAAGGGATATTTATTATTTTCGTTATTACTTAGTATTTAAAGGAGAATAGTAATACACATGTAATCACTTCCACCCACCATACAAAACACACCCTACATCCAGAACACACACTTAGTTAGCAGCTATTTCTTGTACTCACACTTCCTCTCTACCATCACTACGTTAATAATACACCATTGTTCCGAGGTTTTATGCCGACGAACAAGTTGTTCAAGGGCTTTTCTCATTAAATTACTTTGTCATTTTATCTTACCTTTTCAATCGTTATATTCCAAGGAATCCTATTTTATCTGCTTAATTTTGACCCAAACAGTTTGGCGCCGTCTGTGGAAAACTTTGGTTTTTTAATTATTGAAAAGGTTCAAGATGTCAGTGAGCATCTTTCAATTATCTCTGCATAAATTTACAAGAAGTGTCCTCCCCATTGCTCCGTCGGAAGTTTTGATCCTGCGAGGAAACAATTTTGAGCTGAGGGAGAAACCTGGCAATGTAACTAGGCCTGAAATGTTGACATTGGTCGAGTCGGAAGAAATACTTGATACAGCTGATGACTTCTACAAATCTATAATGTTACCTGAAATTTCAAAATTCTTGGACCCTACGAAATCTCTGTGGATGGACTGGGTTGAGATACTAGATGAAAACACACATATTTCGGAGTTGGAGTTGGATGGAGCTAGGAATGCTTGGGAACGGCAGAAGAAAGAGCTCCAGTATAGAGGCATAGCTGTGCCTCCTTAGCTTACTTGATATGCAGAAGAAGATTAGTATAGAAAAGATTCAAGGCTGGCTTCGACGAGCAAGAAGTCGTCCAGCGGGGTCTATACTGATACTAAATGAAGCTGGACATTGAAGTCATTTTTCTAAATTACCCCTACCTGTAATGTATCACTATCAAGTTCAACCCAAGTTTTAGGAGAAGCATCGACTGGAGTTTCGCAAGAAACCACAAAGGATATCGCCTCCAAATTGACCAACATGATGGGCGAGCTGAGGCGTCAGATAATGTTGCAGATTGACACATCCACAATATTGATAAACAATGTTTCCAGGATGTGAATCCTAACACAGGGTCCAACATGTTCTCTCCATTCCTACCGAGGAAACTCGGCCTTGACGAGGGCAGACTGGAGATGGCTCATCAACCAACCTCTAGACTCTATTGGATCTTATGCTCAACTCATTAATATGTTTACTTACCAGTTTTCTTACAACAGGGTCTTTGAGAAACTAACCAGTTATCTCTACACGATAATTCCACAACCTGATAGATCATTGAAAGACAAACTTAAGCAGAAAAGTTGTTGACATCTCCCACCTGGACATGTTCACCTCGACTGAAGCCCTCAGGAGGGGACTCAAAAGGGATTCCACCTACCATAAAAAATTGGTAATGATTCCTTGCAAGAAACTAGGAGGAAGTCAGAACGGGGGCAGTAAAATTCATTCGGTTGGAATTGGACAAGTTGATGCAGAAACAGGAACGGGGGCATATAGATTATCAACCTTAGATGGCACAAGTCTTCTAAGAAGATGGAATGCAATCCACCTCAAGCTGTACTTCATGTAAGTTGTAGCTTATCTATTCAATTCCGAGAATCAGGTATAATTTCCTACACTCTATTTTCAATTATGTTACTTCAATTTTATTCATATTTCCTTGACTCTTAGTGACTTAGGCATCGAAGGGGTGTTAGCTAAAGCTAAACACCCACCCCTAATATGTTTCCATCTTGCAAGGACACTTAAGGGTTATATTCAAGATGATAGTTCAAGTTGCAAAATAACCCAAGAAGACAGAGTGATCTTTCAACTTGCAGAAGAATCAAGGTTACTAAAGCAGTATGCAATCAGTCTTCAAGTTGCCATGAGCTGAGTCAGATTCGCACAAAAAAAGTCCAAAGTTACGATTAAGATATAAAGGTGTACACCTTTCCAAGGTTTGAGGATTGTGCAACCCTCTCAGATTTCTAAAGGTTATTACACCTTCACCCGGGGCGCACGTTTTTTCATATTTTAGCTAAGGAGTAGGTGGGCCAATGTGTCAAGTACATGTTGATTACCTTCTTGCCCTTAGTTAAAATTATGGACTTAAGATTAAATCATGGGTAGCAACATTGACATGTTGCCAAACGAATACAAGAATAAAAGATCAAGAATCTTTTCATTTCATCCCAAAATAGTAGCTCCAACTCGCTATACATTTCCAAAAAATTTCTAACAACAAACATGATACGCTTAAAAATTCAACTATTCAGAATACCCAAAACATGTCCAAACAGACATATCAAAATCCCAAATTGCATCCTAAATTATTAATTAGAAAACGCTCCCTCTATTGAAATACTTAATTAAAATGAACTATTTTTACTAACTCCTACATGCAGGAATACAAACTCACTGTGCTCGCCGACTTCCTTTTTGGTAAATAACAGCCAGATTCAAAGTTATTGATTGAGTAGAAGGAGTTTTTGACGGTTCAAGAATCACAATATTAAAACTTTCCGTGTTTAACATGGAAAGCCTTAATATTTTGGAAACCCTCACCGAACTGTTTCCAAGGGAAGAAAATAAAAACATCCTAAAAGTCATTCCGTGTTGCTGTCATGGGCATTGTCAACCTGCTCGAGATCCCTGGAGGCATCATTCACCTCTTTTCATCAATGATCCGCTGCAAAGCTGCCTTTTCATCATCCGGGTCCCAGTTCACGTGCTCTCCTGCCCGATATTCCTCAATCATTTGGATTCTAGTTTCAAAAACTACTTTTGCAGTTTCATTTACCAGATCATCCCGAAGTGCTTCCATCTCCCTTGCCTGTCTAATATCGACACTGGCAAGCCTGGACCGCCATTTTAAAATCTCTTCGTTTTTGTCCCTGATTTCCAATTCCTTTTCTCTCAGTATCCTTGCAGCTTCTTTCAAATCCTTCTCATACTCAACCCTACTCATGTCAAAGGTATCACACTTTTCCCTCCATATCCTGATTTCTTTGGACATCAACTTGGAAATAGAGACATCCTGTTATCGACAAGCAAAAAGACATTAACCAAAATGAAAAAGGATCACTACACAAAGAACCAAATCAACTCTTACCTGATTCTTCAGCACCTCTTCATTCCGAGTCTGCTTCTCCGCACTGGTAACCAGATCCTCCCTTTTTCTCTTCGAAGTAACTTTATTGCCCGCCTCAGGGATGGTCCCTTGCACTTTCATCTTGCCTTTGTACTTGGCCACAATATCATTCGTTGTAAAGCCGGAACGAGTCACTGCACATAAGAGTGTATGTTAGTACGGACTTGCTAAAATAGCCAATTCAATGGTACAATAACTCTGACTCACTTTTTTGAAGAAGCGTTGTGACTTTGGATTTGACAAAGACGGATGGAGATTGCACCCTTTAGGCCAATTCCACCATAATATAGAAAGAGACGTCTGATATGGAAAGAATTTGAAAAGATTTGATGATAACAAGGCTGACCGAAGATTACGGTTATTGGTTCCTATCGTAACTCTGCCCTTTCCTTCCAACCACCATGCAAGAATATTCTTGTCAAAATATTAAGACTTTCCGTATTCCAGCATGGAAAAGCCTTAATATTTTGGGGGCAATTGTTACGTCCTAAGAAATACACTCAGCATGTTCTACCTCGTGATCATCCACTTTGAGGTAACATCTTGATTTACGTCTTGAACTAACGCCTTGAACCGTCTATTGTGTATTTCTCAACTTTTCAGGGAATAAGTTACGATGCGAAACCAGATAACCTTATCTTTGGAGACCTTGTCAACGCCAACAGTTTGGGTAGAAAAATCAACATCCTGACATCCCATCCTGACTTTATAACCTGAGCGTTCAACCTGAGCGTACAACCCGAGCGTACAAACTGACATTTCATCTTGAGCATACGACTTGATATTACAAACCTGAGTTCACATCCTGCAGGGCTGTTATTTTGAGCCTATTTTCTAGGAAACGTTATCAAGGCATGGAGCAAGCAAAGGGGCAGTTATGGACCAAGTCAAAGTAGGAGTTATGGACCAAGTCAAAAGAGGAGTTACGGACCAAGTCAAATAACCCTTAACTTCCCATCCACAAATTAAGGGGTATTTATTATTTCCGTTATTACTTCTTAGTATTTAAAGGAGAATAGTAATACACATGTAGTCACTTCCACCCACCATACAAAACACACCCTACATCCAGAATACACACTCAGTTAGCAGCTATTTCTTGTACTCACACTTCCTCTCTACTATCACTACGTTAATAATACACCATTGTTCCGAGGTTTTATGCCGGCGAACAAGTTGTTCAAGGGCTTTCCTCGTTAAATTATTTTGTCATTTTATCTTACCTTTTCAATCGTTATATTCCAAGGAATCCTATTTTATCTGCTTAATTTTGACCCAAACAGCAGCCTGCTCATTTCAAAACATCCTATTTTCAAACTTTCTCTTCAAATCCGAGCTAAGGGCATTTTCTCTGAGGTTTCTGAGTGTTCTTTGTTGATTTCTCTTCGCAGTCGACCTTTCATTCTCTCCTACTTCCATTATCAATGGCTCAAGAAAGGAAGAATCCACTTTGATGGATTCCTATTTATTAGACAGCCAATATAGACAAAACACATTCTCCCCAGAATTTAATTGGTAAACTAGCTTAAAATCGTAATGCCCGAGCTACGTTAAAGATGTGCATATGTTTTCGTTCTACCCTTCCATTTTGTTGCGATGTGCGAATGCACGTAGTATGGTGCATGATCCCATTCTCCGCAAAGTATTTATCTACACAAGTGAACTCCGTCCCATTATCAGTTCCTATTATATACTTTAACCTTTTTTTATTCAAACTGACGCTCTATCATGACCAAATAATTTTTCAAAAGACGCAGACCATCATGTTTTGTACGCATCAAATAGACCTATACGACATGAGAACAACCATCCACGATAGTTAAAAATTACCTTACCCCACAAGAAGCAGGCATTGAAGATAACAATGAATCAATTCAAAAGTTTCAATAACATTATTCTCGCCGACTAAAAACTTATCCCTAGTTTGTTTTGCTCGACAACAAATCTCGAAAACATCTTTACTACGACTACTATTACTAAGAAAAGGCAATAAATTAACTATGTCACTTGAAGGGTGTCCCAACCTTTGATGCCACAACTGAATGTTGTTGATTTCCATAGTTGACTTGTGCAGCCGATTTCTTCAAGTAATATAGCCCCTTATCTTGTTCACCCGCACTAATCAACGTCCTTGAGGCTCGGTCCTGTATAACACAAATTTTTCAGTAAAGTGTACTAAATTATTTGAATATTTTATCAATTGAGAAACGAACAGAAGATTGCATTAAACAACGGGGCATATAACACATTTTTCAACACCAATTTATGGTTTATTTTCACTTCCCCCTCCTTTGTGGCCAAGATGTATTTTTTAGTCAGACCAATGAGAATGCATTCAATACTGCATACATTGAGAAGCAACTTTATATTGCTAGTGATATGTCGATTGGCTCTACTATCAACGAGCCAAATTTCATTTACAGTCTTACCATTCAAACGATCCTCTGATTTGCCACGTGCTTGCACATAATTTCTGAATAGACTCCATTCTTCGTTTGAAAAACCGAGAAGGCTGGCCCTTTCTTTATCAGTCATTCCGGACACATGTTCTCCATCTACCTGCACTGTGTTCGCCTTGGTGTTGAACTCATCACGACCCTTGTTCCCTGCTGAAAAATTTGAACTTTGAGTACCTTTTGTTTTCTGATTCCGCAAGCGTTGTTCTTTCCACCACTCGGGATACTCGAAAAGCTTGAAGTACGTATCCACTTCGTGTCCTTTCTTCTTGCAGTGGGAGCAAGTGGCATTACGCATATCTCTTCGTTCCTCCCCTGAGCCACGAGTCCCTCCACCAACTCGAGCTGCAAAACTCATTGGTTCAAGGTGTTCCTCCTACACGGTTCCTCGAACACGTTCTTCTCTTATCACCATCGCATATGCTTTGTTCACATTAGGCAAAGGTTTAGTGTTAAGAATGTTTGATTTCGCATTCTCAAATTTCGGTGTTTCAAGCCCCATAACAAACCGATGAACCCTTTCGTCTTCACGACGCTGAACCAACGTTGTACTGATGCACAAGAGCACACTGGTGTTTAAAATGTTTGATTTCGCATTCTCAAATTTGCAAGGTCAGATTTCAGTTGTTAAACCATTGGTCAATTTCCCACCGAAAATCTTTGTAGCAAATCATCCCATAACATCTTCGCCTCGTCCACATACGTCACGGTGGAACAAAGGTTCGGCTCGATGGTGCTAAAAATCCAAGATACCACCATCAAATTTCACTGTCTGCTAAAGCTCCAACTCATCTGCTTTGGTTGGTCGTTGGATCGTTCCGTAAATGAAATTGGTTTTCGTCTTGGCCCTCACAGACCCCTTGAAAACTCTAGCTCATTCTTCGTAGTTCTCCCCTTTCAACTGAACATGGGTGAGAACCATTGCAGGCAGGGTTATCACTTGACAAGAGACAATATGGTGACCTTCTTTCGTTCTTCTCACTTCCTTAGGCCGAAGACATGGCATGGTTCCAACCTAGAACCGGGCTTTAATACCAAGTTAAAACAAAGAAAGTAGGAAGGAAAATAATTCTTTCGTCATTTCTTTCTCCTGTACAAACCCTGAATATATACAAACATTTGAGAGTCCTAGTCTATGTAAACTAGGAAAGTATTCTATACAATCTCCTACTCAAACAATAGTATTCTATACAATACAAACTCCTACCAAAATAAGGAAATCACAATATTCTCAAATTCGAAAAATCCTTCCCTGATCTGCCGCCTAACTGTAGGGTGCGGTCGCTCTAGATGGGGCGCGCAATCGCGCCAAACTTCTGTACAAAACGTGTGTTCGCGCTCCTGTTGGTCCGGTCGCGCGGTCACGTGATGTGCCCACGTCATGTTCGTCACGTGCCCACGTTTTGTCTAACGGTATCAAACTGTAGAATGTGAAACTTGGCTAATAACAAATGCGTAGTAATATATATATTAAATCTTATTTTCACAACGTCTCATCAAATTCAAACAAAGTACAATAACCAGGAACATGCAATTGAGTTTAGGAAAAATATAAGATGATTAAGAAAGAATTTACAAGATGACACACACACACACACACACACACACAGACACACACCTAGGCTTAAGCTTATGTAGAGTTGACATAGGCACCAATGGAATGAATCTTATATGTGCTGCTACTTCCATGAAAACCACTGAAAAACCCATCTGTCACTGTAATTGAAAATTTACTTCCCAGTCCTGAGTTCCCAAATGGTCCATACTTTATTTTCTTGTCAGTTGAAAAACACAAGGATGCAATGTAAGTATCTTGACTTTCTGTCACAATTGTGCCACTCATCCCATTAAGCTTCCCCACTTTACCATCATCAATCACAATCTGCATGTGTAAAAACATGCATTTATTTCAGATTAATTTACTGTTTTTTTTTTTTTTTATACTTGCATACTTAGGCAAATGAACACACCAAAATGCTATATAAACATACTTAACTTGGAGACAATATAAGGCAAATGAACACACCAAAATGCTATATAAACATACTTAACTTGGAGATAATATATATATATATATATATATATATATATATATATATATATATATATATATATATATATATATATATATATATATATATATATATATTCTTAGAATTAGAATTGAGTCAAAAGCATAGAAAAGTCCAATTGTGAATATGGGTTGGACTGGGCCGGTAACAGACTATATTGGAGGTTCCATTTTAAAACCAATCAGTGATAATGAGAGTACCTCCTCAAGTCTACCGACCCATAATTAGGTGTTTAGAAGGTGTAGGATATATTGTCTAACATATATATATTGGAAAAAAGAAATAGGAGAACATATATACTCCCTCTGTCCCATATTAAGCTACCATTTACTCGAGAACCAAAAATAGCTTAATAAATATATATAATGTTATTAAAGTAAGAGTTGTGAGTGGGTATGAGAGAGAAAGTGGGGTAGAGAATAGTAAGTGGATAGTTGTTGTGAGTATGACAAGTGGGTCCCATGAATAAAGAAATATTAAAAAATTTCCTTTTTAGGAAAGTGAGACTTTAAAGTGGGACGCCTAAAATAGCAAAATGGGTAAGGTAATATGGGACGAAGGGAGTATATACTTCCTCCGTCTCATAATTATAATAAAGGTTACTTATTTCCCCTTCGGGTATTCCATAATAAAATAACGGCTATTATCCCAAATGAAAACTTAATAATAATTATATATATATACTACCTACGTCCCATTAATTATAAATTTTACTTATTTCCCTTTTGGACATAATAAAGGTTATCATCCCAAAATGGAAACTTAAAAATAATTATTTATTTAATAAGACTCACTTTCCCGCTCACAACAACAATTTACTTACTATTCCATATTCCCAACTTGCACATTCTCTCTCCTACCATAATTTTCACTTACAACACTTACTCCACTATTAATATTATACTCCCTCCGTCCCTAAATGTTTGTCTCATTTCCCTTTTTCCTTTGTCCCAAAAAGTTAGTCTCATTTTCAAAATTAAAGCTTCAAAATCACTAAATTTTCAAAACTTGTAACATTTAGGGACGGAGTATTACATAACGGCGGTGTATATTATCAATAATTTTCAAAGCGTTCGTAAAAATAATCAAAATTAAAGCTTCAAAATCACTAAATTAAAATATTTGAAAAGTCAAATGGGACAAACATTTAGGGACGGAGGGAGTATTTACTTTTCCTTAATTCCCACGCATTCCATTAGTAACTTTTATTATGGGACAACATACATATCCCTCCGCCCCATTAAGAAAGAATTTACAAGATGATCCCAACACACACACACACACACACACACACACCCCCTAGGCTTAAGCTTATGTAGAGTTGACATAGGAACCAATGGAATGAATCTTATATGTGCTGCTACTTCCATGAAAACCACTGAAAAACCCATCTGTCACTGTAATTGAAAATTTACTTCCCAGTCCTGAGTTCCCAAATGGTCCATACTTTATTTTCTTGTCTGTTGAAAAACACAAGGATGCAATGTAAGTATCTTGACTTTCTGTCACAATTGTGCCACTCATCCCATTAAGCTTCCCCACTTTGCCATCATCAATCACAATCTGCATGTGTAAAAACATGCATTTATTTCAGATTAATTTACTGTTTTTTTTTATACTTGCATACTTAGGCAAATGAACACACCAAAATGCTATATAAACATACTTAACTTGGAGACAATATATATATATATATATATATATATATATATATATATATATATATATATATATATATATATATATATATATTCTTAGAATTAGAATTGAGTCAAAAGCATAGAAAAGCCCAATTGTGTGGACTGGGCCGGTAACAGACTATATTGGAGGTTCCATTTTAAAACCAATCAGTGATAATGAGAGTACCTCCTCAAGTCTACCGACCCATAATTAGGTGTTTAGAAGGTGTAGGATATATTGTCTAACATATATATATTGGAAAAAAGAAATAGGAGAACATATATACTTCCTCTGTCCCATATTAAGCTACCATTTACTGTTGAGAACGGAAAATAAGGAATAAATATATATAATGTTATTAAAGTAGAAGTTGTGAGTGGGTATGAGAGAGAAAGTGGGGTAGAGAATAGTAAGTGGATAGTTGTTGTGAGTATGACAAGTGGGTCCCATGAATAAAGAAATATTAAAAAATTTCCTTTTTAGGAAAGTGGGACTTTAAAGTGAGACGCCTAAAATAGCAAAATGGGTAAGGTAATATGGGACGAAGGGAGTATTAACTTCCTCTGTCTCATAATTATAATAAAGGTTACTTATTTCCCCTTCGGGTGTTCCATAATAAAATAACGGCTATTATCCCAAATGAAAACTTAATAATAATTATATATATATACTACTTACGTCCCATTAATTATAAATTTTACTTATTTCCCTTTTGGACATAATAAAGGTTACCATCCCAAAATGGAAACTTAAAAATAATTATTTATTTAATAAGACTCACTTTCCCGCTCACAACAACAATTTACTTACTATTCCATATTCCCAACTTGCACATTCTCTCTCCTACCATAATTTTCACTTACAACACATACTCCACTATTAATATTATATTTACTTTTCCTTAATTTCCACGCATTCCATTAGTAACTTTTATTATGGGACATACATATCCCTCCGCCCCATTACAATGGTGACAATTTGATTTTTTTTTTTTGTCAACTGAGTCAATTTTTTACCATAATTTTATAAATATCTTGATATCTTTATGTAATTCTAAATGTTGTTATTGATAGCATTTCTAAAGGTGAAACAAGAGCAATTTTTAGAATTGCATAGAAATATCTAGATATTTATAAAATTATGGTCCCAAAGATTAACTCAGTTGACCAAAAAAGTCAAATTGTTACAATTGTAGTGGGACGGAGGGAGTATATGTATATGTGTACATATATGTACATGTATGTGCAGTGGCGAGGCTACCCCATAAATTTTGGAGTGTGTCAATTTTAGCACATTTAAATTTTAGCACATATGAGGATTCATGTTAGCCGACCCCAAATTATTTTGGGACTAAGGCTTTGTTGTTGTTGTTGTTACTTTTTACTATTAAAAATTATGAAATTATACATTTTGACCCCATTAGTTTTGAGAAAAAAATTGCATTAAATAAATATTTTGTATATTAAATTTAAATAACTCAATTATAATAGCTATCCCATAAAAAATCTTGACCCCATTTCGAAAAAATCCAAAAAAAAATCCTGAATTCACCACTTTGTATATGCATATATGGGTGTATATAGGGTTAAGTTATTCACTGATCATGAAGTTGACTCACCTCATATTTCTTATCGTTTTCAGAGCCATAGGTAGAAGATCTGTCTAGACGTGTCCAAGGTTAAGCGTTAACCGGCTAACCGTAAGGTTAATAACCGGATTTTAACCGCCTAAACCGTTAACCGTCTAACCGCCTTAACCGCCTAACCGATAACCGTGTAACCGAGGTTAACAAAGGTTAAGAAATTTTACTCCGTTAATCAAGCCGGTTAACCGTGTTAATTAACCTGGCTAACTTAACCGTTAATTAACCGTCGGTTATTCAAAAAAATATTTCAAAGTTATATTTTAATATTAAATTTAATTAAAAATCTGAAATTCTCAGAAAAGTTAAGTTTTTCTTTATATACTTCCGTTTTTTTAAATCCGTTAAGTTTTCATTTCTTTAAAAATTCATACCTATTTTTCTATAACTTTTTGCAAAAATATTAGTCTTAACAACTATTTAAAATAGTTTTATTTATCAAAAAAAAAAAAAAAATTCATATACTTACATATTTAATTATGAAATTAAATATTTAACTGTTTTTTCAAAAAAAGTGTTAAAAACTTAACTTTTTATTCAAAAAACTATTAAAAAGTTATTTTTTTTTAACTTTAGATAAAAATCTGACATTCTTGAAAAAAAAATAAAAATAAATAATTAACCGTTTATTAACCGGGTTAACCGGGTTAACCGGATTAACCGTTAACCGGTTAACCGTAACCGTGACTTAACGGTTAACGGTTAAGTCCGGTTAATAATTTTAACCTTCGTTAACCGCCGGTTATTAACCGGTTAACCGCGGTTAATTAACCGTGGTCACGTCTAGATCTGTCTATGTTTCCCAGATGATCTTTGCTCTCAAATCGAATAGAGTAGATCCGCTGAGATTCACCATAGGTGAGGACAATACGTGATACTAAACCCTTAGGCTGGTATGTCCACTTCATTCCACCCTTCCCAATCGGACCAACAAGTACACCGTTTGTACCTATTTTACTAGACCTCTTATGAACTCCAATAGCATTAATTAACGACCCAGCACGACCATAAAATCCAGAAATAACTTCATCATCCTTGGCCTTAAATTCAAAAGGCAAGCCTTTTCTCGTGCCAAAAGTTCCAAACGTCCTAAAATTGCTTGTAGTAAACGCCAAAGATGTTATCATAGTTGGTATATCATCGTCATATTCATGGCATCCATATGTCCCTGTTATACCATTCAGCTTTTCGGTGCTCGTGTCAATCTCTATCTGTGTTCATCGTAACAGTATCAATATCAGTACCACTAGCGGTAACTATATACTAGTTAATAAACTACTCCCTCTGACCTTTTCTTATGGGCCAAATGACGTTTATCCTTTCAAAGTATCCACCAAATCCCAATTTGTACCCGAGTTTTAAAAGTGAGTCTATTTGATACTTTAATTTGAAATCGTACCACTTTGCCCCCTGGCATGACTTGACCGGGGTTTAAAATTGGGATGGTTTGGAAATTAAAGTACCAAACAGACCCACTTTTCAAATCGGGGTGCAAAGTGGTGGATAGTTTGAGAGGATAAATGTCGCTTGGTCTTTTCTTATTTAAGGGACACTATGAAAAGTTGATTTTTAATAGTCAAAATTCATAAATATTCTTACTTTCCACTTTCGACCTTCTAGTCTGTATAAAACGAAATATGAAAAAAAAATGGTAAAAAATCATTTAGGGACACTTTTTGGAACAAAAAGGTCAATCAGTTTGGGATAAAAAAGTCATTCATTAATTTTGGGACAGAGGTAGTAAGTAAAACGATCAAGATCGTGTATGCGTGCTTACCTCTTGATACTCGAGCTCGTCCTTGGAATCTAATTCTCCAAATGTTTCGGAATGCTCCAAACGGCCACTTTCATCTACGCTGGTGAAACGGATTGCACGAATAACATCACTATAATTGATAGCAATGCGAGATATTGTACCTGGCATGTTGCAACTCCATGGATCTCCACCTTCACCACCCCATGATGGAGATTCCCTACTTTTCACCATCACACCTATAGAATACAAAGAATTACCGCAAACGCCATGAAATCCTGCAAATGGATCCTCAGTTAACAGACACGAGAATTCAGTTCCTTTCTGCTCGGATCCATAAGGTCCATGTTTGGTCATTACTCCATTCTTGCTTGTAGTAAAGGACAGCTGGGTCACGGTTTCTTTGAATTTGTGGGTACCAACTATCCCCTCCATAAGAACCAGCTTCTCGACACTACGGTCAATACGTATCTGTAAATTTGCAAGTGCTCTTGGGTTAAAACAAAAAGGACTAGCTAGGAAAATGGCATACAAATATATATTCATGATCACTTTGTACTCTCTCCGTCCCTAAATGAACGTCCGACTTTCATTTAAATGACCTTCTGAAAATGGTTAACTTTTTGTACAAGATGCATAAATATTCTTGCTAATTCATTTTCTAAACTTTTAATTTTGGTAGTGCATAATAAATAGTGTACAATTTGAGGTAAAAAAAATCATTTCCGGACAGTTTTTTAGAAATTACACATTGATTTCGGGACAAAAGTTTCTTGAAAATAGACGTTCATTTTAGGACGGAGGAGTACAAATTCGCGTGGGCGGTCCTGACCTCCTTTGTAGAACCCGTAGCGGTGCCAAACACGGGAGATCTATCGAAATTATCGTATCCATCTACACTCGTGAAGCTAATAGAGCGAATAGCATTATCATCGCTAGTGATTGAAATACGAGCTATTGCAACTATGGCTTTGTAACTCCAATGAGTTCCATCTTCACCACCCCATGGTCCAATAAGCATAATATTGTTATTACCTGGCTGCAAAGGCAAAATACATACAAACAACATTAGTCACAATTATAAGATCAAAATATCGTATTAGATCTAACAAATTAATTAAAACAAGATTATGTTTACGTACCATGGTTGCAATCTCTTTCTTTCTCTAAATCTCAAGCTTGTATATATGAATATAGCTAATCTACAAATCGATCTCTTATGTTGTACCAGATCGAGACTTGATATAGGATATTTTTAGACCTTAATTAATACTCCCTCCATCCCATAATAGCTTACTCATTTACTGTTGTTGTTGAGAACGAAAAATAAGGAATAATGTTATTAAAGTAGGAGTTGTGAGTGGGTAGGAGAGAGAATGAGTGGAGAGAATAGTAAATTTGAAAAGTGTTGTGAGTATGAAAGTGGGTCCATGAATAAAGAAGTATTAAAAAGTTTCCTTTTTAGGAAAGTGTGACTTTAAAGTGAAAGCCCAAAATAACAAAATGGGTAAGATAATATGGGACGGAGGGAGTATTCTTTTCCATTTTGGCTATATTCTATGACCCAATTGTCATTTACTTAAGTATAGTATTCCAAATTGCAACCTACAGTTTGGTATGCTAATACTCTATTAACCCTCAAAAGTCTTGAGAATTTAATATAGGATAGTTGTGAATATTTTTATTCTTATATTACTCATCAAGCACCAATAATGCCAATTATTATTGGATATATATATATATATATGCCAAAGTCAAATTCCTTAATTAAGCTGAGTTATGATATTAATGTTCATGTGACTTGGTCTATGGTATGAGTCCTGGATAAGGTGTAGGACTTGTATGTTTGTATAACCTCGTCATATTGTGGGTCGTTGTATCACTAATGGTACATGATTTGGTTTGATTCACCATTGATATGAAACTTTTCAACAGTGATTGCTTCATTAAACTAGGGGTAAACATTTCAAAAATACATATGAATAAGGAAAAGAATTCAGCATAATTAAATTTGCAAAGCGATAGCTTACATAGCGCTTTTATGTGCTATGTATGTAAGGGCAAAAAGCGCTATCAAAGCCCGTTTTTGTACTATTTTCTATGATCCAATTGATATTGGATAATTTTAGACCTTAATTAATATTCTTTTCCATTTTGGCTATATTCTATGATCCAATTGTCATTTACTTAAGTATATATTCCAAATTGCCAACTACAGTTTGGTATGCTAATACTCTATTAACCCTCAAAAGTCTTATGAATTTAATATAGGATGTGAATATTTTTATTCTTATATTACTCAAGCACCAATAATGCCAATTATTCTTGGGTATATATATATATATATATATATATATATATATATATATATATACTCCCTCCGTCCCGGAACAATCTTCACAAACACTGTTTGCACTGGTTTTAAGGAGGGAGTATTATATTAAAAGTGTTGTGAGTGTGAAAATAAAATAGGAGAGAGAATGAGTGGAGAGAATAGTAAATTATAATGGTGTTGTGAGTATTAAAATAATGTAGGAGAGAGAATGAGTGGAGGGAATAGTAAAGATTCCTTTCCATTTTAGGTAAGTTTTAAATGTGTGAAGTAAGTTTTGGGACGCCCAAAAGGGAAAGTGTGAAGATTGTTCCGGGACGGAGGAGTATATATATATATATATATATATATATATATATATATATGTGTGTGTGTGTGTGTGTGTGTGTGTGTGTGTGTGTGTGTGTGTGTGTATGTCAAATTCCATAAACAAGCTGAGTTATGATATTAGTGTTCATGTAACTTGGTCTATGGTATGAGTCCTGGATAAGGTGTAACACTTGTGATCAAATCATGTACATATTTTTTTATGTATGTTTGTATAACCTCGTCATGTTGTGGGTCATTGGATCACTAATGGTACATGGTTTGATTTGATTCACCATTGATATGAAATTTTTCAACAGTGATTGCTTCATTAAACTAGGGGTAAACATTTCAAAAATACATCTGAATAAGGAAAAGAATTCAGCATAATTAAACTCATTTTAATTTCCGAAATCGAAAAGAGAAAATGCAATGCATATGTGTTCAATAAGGACAGAAGTATGACGGGACAAGGAACGAATTCTGCCAACTAGATCCAAGTTCTTACTTGGAACGGATGGCTTCCAAACTCATAACAACTAGATCTAAGTTCATGTCATCAGCAACCTGACCGATGATCACCGTTGGCTTCACTAGTAGAGATTGAATCTTAGGAAACGCACCTTAGATAATGCTTTTATAAAGCGCTATCTAAAGTGTAAACTTACATAGCGCATCCACATCTTTAAATTTAATAACCAAGACAAAAAAAAATAAAAAATTAACTAACATAGCGCATATTAGGGAAACGCTATCTTAGTGAAAGCTAACATAGCGCTTAACAGAAGCGCTATGGTACTAAAGGCTTCATAAGTTATTTTTTTGGTTTTGAGTCCAGATCTTCCCCCAAAGCATCAAACACAAATCCCTAGCCCCCTTCTCTCTTGCGATCATCTCATCGGAAATTCACTGTTGTCTCTCTCTCTCTCTTCTCTTACTCACATATTCACCTTCTCTCCCCACTCCTTCCTCTTCCTCGTAATCATTCCACTCAAATATGGCCAAACAAACCCGGCCTTCGGCAACGCTTCTTCTTCTCACTATTTTGACCAAGGCCATGGACGTCCGCTTCCTGTTCCGGCGACATCGCAGTAGCAGCCTCTCGCCTTTATCCGTACCAATCCCGTCTCTATGTTCTCCGTCTAATCACCTCACGCAAACCCTAGGAACCTTTGTGGCAATAGAGGTGCTTTTCTTGTGCTAGTGTTAGTATTAGTCGGATCGAGTTTGATTTCGTTCCGTAATTGTCAATTTTGGATCTCCAGATTTTCTTGTGAATTTCGTTCTTAATCAAGGACATTTAAAGTTGTTTTATTGATCCCTCATTGTCAAAATCGGTGCCTATTGTTTCCAATTTTGAACAGATTAGGGTTAGAGGGGTGGGTTGGATTGGATGTATAGGGGGATATGTGCAAGGTAGAGAGAGAAAGAAGTGAGGAGAGAGAGAGGAGGAAGTGGGGGACGATGGGATTGAAGAGTTTTATAGAGAGCAGAGTTGAGAAGTTGAAGAGTACAATGGTTTCGAGATCGAAGATGAAGCTGTGGATAATTAGGGCAACGACAATGGTATTGTTATGGACTTGCTTGGTATAATTGACAGCATTGGGTGATTTATGGGGTCCTAGGGTTTTGAAAGGTTGGCCTTCTTGTTTCACTCATGATTCTTCTGCTGTTGCTGCTTTTGATGCCCAATTGCAACCCCTTGTTCCTACCTGTGTTCTCCCTCCTCCAAAGAGTGAGTCTTACTAGCAATTCTTTTATCTGTTAATTTTAATTGAATTTTGTGTTCCTTATTGCTAATTAATCTACCAAATTGCTATTGTCATCAGTATTCTTTATTTCACAGAGGATGATTGAATGCTTAAAATCATCACTCTTTACCTTCTTGTATCATACCCCTTTGTTGTTGGAGGACTTGATAATGGAGGATAGAATTGAGGGTCTCTAGAAAATTCGGTTAACTGACAACCACTCTATTTCTTTATATATTTGTTGCTTATGTTGATTATTTGTTTCAATATTGCCTCGCAGATATGCAATATGGTTGCAATTGCAAGATACCTAAATGTCACTCTTATAGTTCCTGAGTTGGATAAAACTTCTTTCTGGGCTGATCCAAGGTGTGTCTTTTTATGGTTCTTACATCCAAAGACCCTACAGAATTTATGATAATCTGAGTTTCTCAGATGCACATTTGATTCATTGATTCTCTAATGTATTACCTACTTTGAAATGGCAGTGAGTTCCATGACATTTTTTATGTTGATCATTTCATCACATCCTTGAGAGATGAGGTTAGGATTCTGAATGAGCTTCCTCCTAGACTCAAGAGGAGAGTGGAACTAGGAATGGTCTATTCAATGCCACCCATTAGTTGGTCAGATATTTCTTATTATCAAAACCAGGTTGGTTGTTAATAGACTTTTTGTTGGGAAAATTGTCTATATAAGGCTTTCTTGAATTTAACGAAATGACAAATAAATAATGAACCATAAAGAAATTAACGGGGCAGGAAATAAAGATAAACTAGAATGCGAAAATTAAAACAAACCGAGTAATTAAAGAAGTCGAGTCTTGTGTTGTACACAATTTTCGCAAGAAGATATTGTCCTGCAATGGTACTTACGGATTAGCAGCAATCTTCTCTCAAGATGAAACGACTTTACAATCGTTAATAGGAGCACTCCAAATTAACGAGTTCGACGAACAAAATTCGTATTTAAAACTTCCAGACTTTGAAGAAGACTTATGCAACGAGATGCGCTATCTTATAACAGATGATGTTAAGAATTCCGTTGAATTCTGTGACTGAATTCCAAATTCAGTTATATATCTAACCGATTTCATTAACTCAGTTAAATATGTGAATATGTGCTTCTTGTGTGAAGAGAGAAGTGATTGTGAATGAATTGAGTGAGTTTGACAATCTGGTGGGGGCTATTTGTAGTATATGAAGAGTTGTGGCACCTCTTGGGAATAACCACAATTGGTACCCGATGGATCTGTACCGTTGGATCTAGGCTTGATGGAAGGCTGAGATCGCATGGGTCAACCCATCTTATCTGGCCCGTTATTGGAAAGGTGCGGGTCGTGTCTCCAGCCCTAACCATTTGAACCTATTCCATGAACCATCCGACTTGACCTGTTTCATTGAACTTGGTGGAGCAGCAATGGGCCTCGGCCTATGCGCCCAAACCCAGTCCAACTCGGCCCAGACCCAAATGGACCTAGCCCAAGCGCCTGAGCCTAGCCAGAACTGAACCACCTAAGTCGAACCCGCCTCACCTGCCTTGGACCGAATCGAACCATGAACCGAGCCAACTTTTGTCAAAATTTTAAGGCTCCTTAGCTCCTAGCGACGATGCGAAGTGCAAAGTGTGCGCCTCAAAGCGCCCATCGCGACATTCGCGCGCTTCGCGATTGTGGTCCAAATTGAGCTAGTACAAAATCTAGCACAATTGGGCTACTCCTTGCATGGTTGGCCCAATGGTCCACCTAGGTTGGCCCAAGGAGATCAACTTGTTGACTACTCCTTTGGATGCTTCCACTTATAAACTATCATCACTTTACATCGTTAAGCAATGTGGGATAACTATTCCATATCCCATAAACTCTTCATATATCCATTTCTTTTGCGTACTTTGAACATTAATTTCTCATTCACCACTAATTGGTTTTTAGAAAATAAATATATCAAATTAATCTACTCCAAATGTAGATTATTAATAAGCAATCAATTTCCATTTTTCTACAATGGAACCCAATGGAATTCTTGGTCAAAAGTCGGTCAATCCTCACTTTCTAAAACCAATTCCAATAATCCCCCACATGAATGACAAATTAATGCATGCATGAATGTAGACTCGTCTGGAAGTTTCGGCGAACTATTATTGCATCGAGATAGGTAGCTTGTGGCCTTGAACCTTCCCTAGTGAAATACTATCGGATATACTAGCCATTTGGTAGCTAGACGCTTTGAACCAGTGACTGTATAGTGTATACCAAGACAATAGTACTCACACAATAACAGCTCTAACAAGTTTTGTTCTCACGTTTTTTCCATTTCGGCCCTGGACCGTTCTTGATTCATAAGTGTTTCAATTTAGAATTGGCCTTATTACTTCTCACTTATATAGGTGATCTCCCATAAAGAGTATCCTGCTATACTCCACCACTTATAAGAATCATTAAAAGCTTTAAGCTTACCCTCACCACACGTCATCAAGTGTTTTAGCACTTAGATGGCTTCTGAGAATGAGTTATAATGAGTTCTAAGCGCACATACTAGAATTTCCATAATTTAGTTGTCTCATTGAACCAAGGGTATGGGATCTCCAATTCTCAAGGTTGAGTGTCCACTATGAATTTCTTTATTTGTGTGGGTTTTTTAACCTCATTCCCCTTACCAACCAAATTGATCTCCTATTCATATCCGTTTTTGACTTCACATGGCCAGTTGTGACAGTCCCATTTGAGATCAATTGTCTTATGGTAATATGTCAATGACCATTGTGTCTTGACTTACCACGAGGTTCTACACATTTTTCTATTTCTCATTGTCGTCACAATGCCTTAGGTCATGTAGACATAATCTTTTTTCACAAAGGAATATCTTCCAAGACCATTCAGATTTTATCTTTATCTAACACTATCGACTCAGATTCCTTACTGAATTGAGTTGTTCATGTTGTCTTGGAAGTTTGACACCGCTGCTCCATTTATTGTGAACACATTTTCACCTTGGAGTTTATTTGTGTCTGATATCCAATCAGTGTATCCTTTTCATACTATTGAATATCTCATTTATTGTAATCTGTAATCACAAAAATATCTTTAAGTACTCAAAGTATTTTGACTATACTTAGTTATTTATTACAATTTTTATTTAGACTTTTAGTCTCTCTAGAATGGTTAATCCTTTCGAGTGATCAAATTCTTCTATCGGTCAGTTTTTTGAGTGGTTAGTATCTCTGTACCGGTCCGACTTTCCAAGTGTTCAGGATCTCTAAGTGGTTTGACCTCCTTAGAGTCTACCTCTCAGGAATCTATCTTACAGAGATTACCTCTCAAGATTCTACCTTATAGATTCCATCTCTCAAGAATCTATCTGTTACTTCTCAAGAATTTAGCTTATTCGAGAGTCTATCTTTTGAGAATTTATCTAACTCTTATGACTCTACCATTAAAGAGTCTTTCATTTTAAGAATCTTTCTCTTCAGATTCTATATCTCGAGAGTCTCGCTTTTGAGATCAATAATCTGCCTTTTCAGATTAATAATCCGTCTCAATAGAGTTTATTTCTCAAGATTATTTTCCCTTTAGAAATCTATCGTTTGAAATTCTAACTCTCTTGACTACACTTCTTGAAAGTCTGCCTTAGGACTTATCTTTCAAGAGTTTTCCGTCTATAGATTCATCTTTCAAATACTTCCTTTTAAGAACCAATTTGCAACTCAACGGTTCGCATTATGGAAGAAGATCAACCAACTTCCAAATGTATGATGAACTATTCATTTAAATGTTAACAACATTATTTAATAGTTTTCATTTAATTTTCTACTATAGAAAATTAGGACAAAAAGACTAGCTTCTTTTGTCCACAAACTATGTCTTAGTTCATCTTACTATTAAGATAAAACTTTTATAGTTTTATAAGTTCTCTTCTTAAACTTATATTATTTCCTTTTTACTTCAAGGAAATATGATTTCAAGAAATACCAAATTCCTTGTCTTTGGCTTAAGTACTTTTACTTTAGCTCGTACCCCCACACTTGAGGTGTATCCCCACAATTGAGGTGTACCCCCACACTTAAAGTATTTATAAAACGTCTTACGATTATGCCATAATCTGTAATTATTTTTATCAAATCCTTTCTTGGGTACAATACAGCTTCCCCAAAAATTCGGTTAAGCCAGAGCTTATTACATTTATCATCTCTTTAAGGGTATGATTCTTGCATTTAGCTCCTGCATTAGACTAGGTTGAATATGTTGCGATCGTTTGATGAGTACTGCCGAAAACCTCACAAATATCCTCAAACGGCGCCACATATTCCCCTCCTTATAGCATTTCGAATCTTCTTTACATTAAGTTGATTTGTCAACTTCATTCTTATAAGTTTGGAAAGCTTCCAAGGCTTCATCCTTCCTTATCAAGAGATATTTATAGAAATATCTTGTGCAACCATTTATAAAGTAATTAAATACTTTTTCCCACCTCGAGTTTGCACTAACTTTAGATCACAATTATTTGTGTGAGCTAACTCAAGAGGTGTCGTGTTTCTTATTACTGAAGAAAATGATGACTTAGTCATTTTATCTTCCACGCAAATTTCACACTTGTCAGTTGAATCGAATTTATTCATAAGAATTAATTCTTGACTCACTAACGTCTTAATTGTGTTGAAATTCACGTAACCTAATTTATCATGCGATAAATTAGAACCTTCCAAAAGGTAAACATAAGAAACACTGCTGTTCTTTGCCTCTAGGCAAGGTACCCTTTACCGAGAAATTAATTTTTCTTGGTTAATACAATTTTATCTGACTCAAACACTTGTCTAAATCCATCCTTGCTCAACATTGATCTGGAAACTAGGTTCTTGCGAATGTCTGGGACATGCAACACATTCACGAGAGTCAGTTTGAAGTTATCTTCAGCACAACCCTTCCAAGTCCCACGACGTTAGTAGTAGTAGAGTTTCCCATTTACACCTTCCTTCCATTGAAAGGAGTGTATGATGAGAAGCTCTCTTTATCAGCATATATATGGTGGGTAGTTTCAGCTCCAGTGTCTATCCACCATTCTCATGGGTTGACCTTCAACTTGCTAAGTTGGCTTCAAACCCCATTAATTCTCAATCAAGCCTATTCAACCTTTCGTTGACGTTGGCTTTTGATTCATGTTGTCCATTTCCCTTCTTGGAATACGACAAATTTTGCTACGTGATTGGTCTTACCACATTTTGTAACAAATGAACCTTATAGTCCATTCCAAAGTGTTCTACAACTCTTTGGTTGTCCCCACGAGATAGTGCTTTTTGAACGAGCATCATTTGGTCCACTCAGTATGTACGTCCTACATATGAGATTTTTCATGATTCCATTCTTCTGCGGCTATCTGTCTTTGCGGATTGGCTATCTGTCTTTTTGGATCTAGATCATCATCATCCTCCTTTTCGGTTATCTTTGACAAATCTGGATCATCATCCTCTTTCTCTTCGGTTTATTTGCCTTGGCGAATTTGGATCATCATCCTCTTCCTCTTCGGTTATATGCCTAGGCGAATCTTGGTTATTCGATTATAAGTCCACTCCATGTTGTCAACAATTCTTTGAATCACTTCCGGGATTATTGTTCACCTTCTCGTTGTCTTCTAGTTAACTTCCAATGCTCTTCTAGTTATCCTTCCTTGGAAACCGTCATTTTTCTCGTTAAGTCTCTAACGATAATGTCCTTCGGTTGTCCATCATCATTGACTCATATTTGTCATAAAAATAAGAAAATGTTAATATCTTCTTGCGATTGTTGGGAAAAATTGTCTATATAAGGCTTTCTTGAATTTAACGAAATGACAAATAAATAATGAACCATACAGTAATTAACGGGGTAGGAAAAAAAGATAAACTAGAATGCGAAAATTAAAGCAAACCGAGTATTTAAAGAAGTCAAGTCTTGTGTTGGACACAATTTTCGCAAGAAGATATTGTCTTGCACTGGTGCATACCGATTAGTGGCAATCTTCTTTCAAGATGAAACGACTTTACAATCGTTAATAGGAGCACTCCAAATTAACGAGTTCGGCGAACAAAATTTGTATTTAACACTTCCAGACTTTGAAGAAGACTTATGCAACGAGATGCGCTATCTTCTAACAGATGATGTTAAGAATTCCGTTGAATTCTGTGACTGAATTCCAAATTCAGTTATATATCTAACCGAGTTCATTAACTCGGTTAAATATGTGAATCTGTGCTTCTTGTGTGAAGAGAGAAGTGATTGTGAATGAATTGAGTGAGTTTGACAATCTGGTGGGGGCTATTTATAGTATATGAAGAGTTGTGATACCTCTTGGGAATAACCACAATTGGTACCCGATGGATCTGCACCGTTGGATCTAGGCTTGATGGAAGGCTGAGATCGCATGGGTCAACCCATCTTATCTGACCCGTTATTGGAAAGGTGCGGGTTGTGTCTCCAACCCTAACCATTTGAACCTATTCCATGAACCATCCGACTTGACCTGGTTCATTGCACCTGGTGGAGCAGCAATGGGCCTCGGCCTATGCGCCCAAACCCAGTCCAACTCGGCCCAGACCCAAATGGACCTAGACTAAGCGCCTGAGCCTAGCCAGAACCAAACCACCTAAGCCGAACCCGCCTCACCTCCCTTGGACCGAATCGAACCATTGCAACCTTCGCGCGCTTCACGGGTGTGGTCCAAATTGAGCTAGTACAAAATCTAGCACAATTGGGCTACTCCTTGCATGGTTGGCCCAATGGTCCACCTAGGTTGGCTCAAGAAGATCAACTTGTTGACTACTCTTTTAGATGCTTCCACTTATAAACTATCATCACTTTACATCTTTAAGCAATTTGGGATAACTATTCCATATCCCATAAACTCTTCATATATCCATTTCTTTTTGCATACTTTGAATATTAATTTCTCATTCACCACTAATTGGTTTTGAGAAAATAAAGATATCAAATTAATCTACTCCAAATGTAGATTATTAATATGCGATCAATTTCCATTTTTCTACAATAGAACCCAATGGAATTCTTGGTCAAAAGTCGGTCAAAACCTCACTTTCCAAAACCAAAATTCTAACACTTTTTCCTTGAACGACTTCATGATTGAGAGATTTATAATTAACATTCGAACTTTGTACTTTTGCATGCAGATTGTACCTTTGATACAGAAGTATAAAGTTGTTCATTTGAATAGAACTGATGCTCGACTTGCCAATAATGGTCAACAACTTGAAATCCTGAAGCTACGTTGCCGAGTAAATTTCGGTGCATTGAGATTCACTACGCAGATAGAGGAGTTGGGGAAAAGAGTTATTAAACTTTTAAGGCAAAATGGACCTTTCCTTGTCCTTCATCTCAGATATGAAATGGACATGTTAACATTTTCTGGCTGTACACAGGGCTGCAACACTGAAGAGGTAGAAGAGTTGGCGAGAATGAGGTGAGCAAACACACTTTTGTATAAATTGCAGGAGAGAGAAGGAAGTCCTTACCAAATAAAACTGAAACAAGCTACATGGGTCCCACATATTTTCCGCGTTATCATCTCACCACAAGAGTACAATGGGGAGAAACGACAAAGAATTACAGTTAGAGGTGTGGCTCCTATTGATTATGAAGCTTTGGTTTGTTTAAATTTTTTGTCAAAGTTTCATATCGAGCGACGGGTGTTAGACTAGTTAGTTTATAACTATTGTGGATGATTGTAAGAATTATTATTGGTGTAATAAATGAAAGGTTGATTGTTATTGTTGAATGAAATGTTTTTTAGTTCATATTAATTTTTATTTATTTGATTTCTTGGTTATAATTCATATAATTTGAAATAGGTGCCGCAGGAAAAAAAATACAAAATAAAATACAAAATAAAAAATGAAAAATAGCCTTAGATAGCGCTTTTTTAAGCGCTATCTAAGCTTGCTTTTTTTTTAAAAAAATTGATTATATAGCACTTAAAAAACGCTACCTAAGATGATTTATGAAAATAAAAAAGCTTCTTACATAGCGCTTCTACATGTGCTATCTAAGCTCGTAATCTTATGTAGCGCATAATAAACGCTATCCAAACTTGCATAGCGGTAGCTTAGATAGCGCTTTTATGCGCTATGTAAGGACAAGAAAAGCGCTATCTAAGCTAGTTTTTGTACTATATTCTATGATCCAATTGATATTGGATATTTTTAGACCTTAATTAATATTCTTTTCCTTTTTGGCTATATTCTATGATCCAATTGTCATTTACTTAAGTATAGTATTCCAAATTGCCAACTACAGTTTGGTATGCTAATACTCTATTAACCCTCAAAAGTCTTAAGAATTTAATATATAGGATAGTTGTGAAAATTTTTATTCTTATATTACTCATCAAGCACCAATAATGCCAATTATTCTTGGGTATATAATTATATATATATACGCCAAAGTCAAATTCCTTAATTAAGCTGAGTTATGATATTAATGTTCATGTGACTTGGTCTATGGTATGAGTCCTGGATAAGGTGTAGCACTTGTATGTTTGTATAACCTCGTCATGTTGTGGGTCGTTGGATCACTAATGGTACATGGTTTGGTTTGATTCACCATTGATATGAAACTTTTCAACAGTGATTGCTTCATTAAACTAGGGGTAAACATTTCAAAAATACATCTGAATAAGGAAAAGAATTCAGCATAATTAAACTCATTTTAATTTTCGAAACCGGAAAGAGAAAATGCAATGCACCCGTGTTCAATAAGGACAGAAGTATGACGGGACAAGGAACGAATTCTGCCAACTAGATCCAAGTTCTTACTTGGAACGGATGGCTTCCAAACTCATAACAACTAGATCTAAGTTCATGTCATCAGCAACCTGACCGATGATCACCATTGGCTTCACTAGTACAGATTGGATCTTAGGAAACACACCTTAGATAGCGCTTTTATAAAGCGCTATCTAAAGTGTAAATTTACATAGCGCATCCACATCTTTAAATTTCTTATTATCAAAACCAGGTTGTTCTATTCAATGCCACCCATTAGTAGATCAGATATTTCTTATTATCAAAACCAGGTTGGTTGTTGATAGACTTTTTCCTTGGACGACTTCATGATTGAGAGATATATAATTAACATTCGAACTTTGTACTTTTGCATGCAGATTCTACCTTTGATACAGAAGTATAAAGTTATTCATTTGAATAGAATTGATGCTCGATTTGCCAATAATGGTCAGCAACTTGAAATCCAGAAGCTACGTTGCCGAGTAAATTTCAGTGCATTGAGATTCACTACGCAAATAGAGGAGTTGGGGGAAAGAGTTATTAAACTTTTAAGGCAAAATGGACCTTTCCTTGTCCTTCATCTCAGTTATGAAATGGACATGTTAGCACTTTCTGGCTGTACACAGGGCTGCAACACTGAAGGGGTAGAAGAGTTGACGAGAATGAGGTGAACATACACACTTTTGTATAAATTGCAGGAGGGAGAAGGAAGTCCTTACCAAAAAAACTGAAACAAGCTATATGGGTCCCACATATTTTCCGCGTTATCATCTCACCACAAGAGTACAATGGGGAAAAACGAAAAAGAATTACAGTTAGAGGTGTGGCTCCTATTGATTATGAAGCTTTGATTTGCTTAAATTTTTTGTCAAAGTTTCATGTCGAGCGACGGGTGTTAGACTAGTTAGTTTATAACTATTGTGGATGATTGTAAGAATTATTATTGGTGTAATAAATGAAAGGTTGATTGTTATTGTTGAATGAAATGTTTTTTAGTTCATATTAATTTTTATTTATTTGATTTCTTGGTTATAGTTCATATAATTTGAAATAGGTGCAGCAGGAAAAAAATAAAAAATAAAATACAAAATAAAAAATAAAAAATAGCCTTAGATAGCGCTTTTTAAGCTCTATCTAAGCTTTCTTTTTTTAAAAAAAATTGATTATATAGCACTTAAAAACGCTACCTAAGATGATTTATGAAAATAAAAAAGCTTCTTACATAGCGCTTCTACATGCGCTATCTAAGCTCGTAAGCTTATGTAGCGCATAATAAACGCTATTCAAACTTGCATAGCAGTAGCTTAGATAGCGCTTTTATGCGCTATGTAAGGGCAAAAAAAGCGCTATCTAAACCAGTTTTTGTACTATATTCTATGATCCAATTGATATTGGATATTTTTAGACCTTAATTAATATTCTTTTCCATTTTGGCTATATTCTATGATCCAATTGTCATTTACTTATGTATAGTATTCCAAATTGCCAACTACAGTTTGTTATGCTAATACTCTATTAACCCTCAAAAGTATTAAGAACTAGTAAAAGCCCGTGTCCAAGGACACATGTTTTTTTGTTTTTTTTTTTAAATTTTTTTTAAGGGCAAAATGGGAAAGGAACAACTTAGTGACGGCAAAATGAAAAATTTAGCTGATGAAACTGTTCATTGTACTGTCCATCCCTTCCCTCATTTATACTATAGATTTCATATAGGATAGTTGTGAATATTTTTATTCTTATATTACTCATCAAGCACCAATAATGCCAATTATTCTTGGGTATATATATATATATATATATATATATATATATATGCCAAAGTCAAATTCCTTAATTAAGCTGAGTTATGATATTAGTGTTCATGTGACTTGGTCTATGGTATGAGTGATGTAGGAAGGATATTTGAGGAAGTCAAATATATTAATTATTTTTGTATTTTAATTAATATTTCAGGATTTAATTTGTTTTAGTTTATATTTTGTTTCTTATTTTCGTCATTAATTTTAATAGGTTGATTAGAGATGATTTTAGAGTAGATTTTGTGGAGATTTACTAGTTTTTTTTAGTCCTATTAAGTTACCATATATGTTAGGAGTAATTCTAGAAGGTTTAGGAGTATTTTTCAAGTTTTATGGGTACTATAAAATGGGCCTAAAGTTGTAATCCGAATTTAGACTATTTTTTAATAAAATTAATTTGGTTACTTTGCAATTGTAAGTCTCCATTGGCTTGTTGAAGGTGGATTCCTTCGAGAAGGTGGATTCCTTCTATTCTTTGAGGGTTCATTGCTAGTGAACTCTTGTGTTTAGCACTTGCTATTCACGAATATCGCTTCCGTGCTGCGTCAGTTGGTATCAGAGCAGGCTTTATCCTGTCTTTCATCGCTAATTCATTATGGGGGATCAAGCAACAAAGACAGACATCGATGGTATAACCACCGCTATTGCTGCGTTGACAACACAGATTGCGGCGTTGGTGGCTGCTCAACAAGGTCATAACGCTCGTGCTAATCGAAATCGTGGTGGCGAGAGAGACAGGGAGGTTGAATAGGTTCGACGCCCTAGAAGGGCAGAAAATCGGGATGATGAGGATTCCAACTCCAGTTCCGATGACGAGATTGATAATGATGAAGAACTGGGTTAGGGTGATAATCGACACCGCCAGGATTATAGGATTAAAGCTAATATTCCGTTATTCTATGGAACCATGGAGATTGAGGATTTTCTTTGATGTAGATCGAGACAGGAATGGAGGAATATATTTTTATATCTTTTATGATTTTATTATTATTTTCGTAATTAATTTTAGTAGAATAATTATAGGAGGTTTTAGAGTAGATTTAGACTTGATTTATTAGTTTTAGACTCCTAATAGGTTACCTTATAGGTTAGACATTATTTTAGGACTTTATTTTTTGTTTTCCAAGTTTTATGGGTGCTATAAAATAGCCCTAGCATAAAGTTGTAATTCGAAAATTGGAGTTTTTGATTATTAAATTAATAGAAAATAAAGAAAAAGCAGAAGCTTTCATTATCTAGGGTTTGTAACCTATTGTTTCTAGTTCTTTTCTGTTCGGTATCAATCTCAAGGCTTCATTCGACATCATTTGGTATCAGATTCCTGGACGAGGGTATCGATATTGATGGCCGAACGAGGGCGTAGTGTTCATGGTGGAAAAGATGTTCGTGGAAGGAATCGTGGAGCGGATTCCAGTCAAGACGTTCATCATCGCAAACGTGGCATACATGATATTGAGGTAGACAAAGTGCGAAAGCAGATTCAACAACTCCAGAACTTTTAGGCGCGTGTGGAGTATCTACCGATGGGTTCAGATTCAGATTTATCATCCGAGGACATGGAGTTTCATGAAGGGGTCACTCCCTTCAACCAGGGTAACGAAATTGGGTCCAGGAATGCTGCAGATCCTTCAAGGGATATTGAGGCAGAAATCGAGAGTCCGGGGATTGAAGGTATGGCATACCCAGATGTATTTCGCGTCCCGTTATCTATCGTTACGAAGGGTTTCTGATGATTCATCATCACCCTTTGTTTTATTAGACAGTTTTGATCAGTTTGTTGATTGGTCAAAACCTCCGATTTTTGACATGTGTGACTGTGATATTTGTCAATTGGAAATGTCATACTCGGTTGATCAAAAAACACCTTGTTCAAAATTTTCGTCAGATGAATTGTCGAGGAATTTTGGGTTAGTTAAGTGTTTTTATCCGTATGATGATCCTTTCGATTGGTTGTTCTCCAGTCAGATTTGTCATCAGACTGTCAAGAAGTTGTTATTTGAAGATTGTGTTACATATTTTTGGACAGATTTGATGGATTTAGTGAAAAGCAATCGTAAGTATACAGTATAAGGGTAAATTTCTTGCTGCGGATGTTGACTCGTGGTCGAGTCTTTTCAAAGAAGGAAAGAATGATGTAGATCGAGACAGGAATGGAGGAATATATTTTCATATCTTTTATGATTTTATTATTATTTTCGGAATTAATTTTAGTAGAATAATTATAGGAGGTTTTAGAGTAGATTTAGACTTGATTTATTAGTTTTAGACTCCTAATAGGTTACCTTATAGGTTAGGCATTATTTTAAGACTTTATTTCTTGTTTTCCAAGTTTTATGGGTGGTATAAAATAGCTCTAAAGTTGTAATCCAAAAATTGAAGTTTTTGATTATTGAATTAATAGAGAATAAAGGAAAAGCAGAGGCTTTCTTTATCTAGGGTTTGTAACCCATTGTTTCTGATTCTTTTCCGTTCGGTATCAATCTCAAGGTTTCATTCGACATCACATAGGATCCTAATTTTATTTAAATTGATTTCCTGGTTAACTAGAAATTTCTTATTTTTTCCTAATTATATTCAGCTTACTTTTCCTTTTATTTTTCGTAAAATCTAGGGAGAAACGCGTTTCTTCATAAGTTATGGAGAAACGAGTTACGGGTATCCAGAACCTTTTGAAAGGATATCCAGAAACTTTTTGTATTGGCCACACCTGTCCCACGGTTACTTACGGATATCGATCTCAAGGTTCTCGGATATCCGAACCCTTTGAAAGGATATCCAGAAGCCATGAAAGTGATATCAGAAACCTTCAAAATGATATCCGTAAACTTTCAAAATGTTTTCTGGATATTCATTGATAGTTTACGGATATACATTGAAAGGTTCTGGATATCCGTAAACCTTCAATAAGCAATTTCTCGGTCTTGGCCTTGAATTTGGCTTTAAATCTATTTTTCTCGGATATCCGCCCAAAAGCTTCCTGGATATCCGTTCCAAAAGCTCTTCCTGATATCCGTAACCCTTTGAGGCCGATATCCAGAAATTTTCTTCTGGTTATCAAACGTATAGCTTCTGGCTATTAAAAACGCGTTTCTCCATAGTTATGGAGAAACGCGTTTCTCAGCAGACCTACTCTTTATTTTTAGTATTTAGTCATGTTATTTTCCTTTTAGTTTCTATTTTTTCCATTATACTAAACACACCTTGTAACAGCTAAAGAATAGCAATACTTCATGAACCCAAACATAGGAGCAGCTGGACCACCAAGAAGTTGAACTTCTGGGTTTCCTTAGCTGCAAAATGTTTATTTTGTAATTGCACAACATTTGATGTTTCACATAGTCGAAAAGTATTTTTCAATCAAATTGTATTTTTAGGATCAAAAACGAGCAACTCATTTATATCATTTCCGAAAGCAATATGTTGCGATTTTTGTTTTTCTTAAATTTTGGAGATCAAATAAGACTGACAATCTTTCATCTTTTGGTGAATTGGTCTCAGTTTTCCCTGAATCAACGGTCAGTAAAGTCTTCATAATATTGATTGATAGGTATATATAAGAAAATGTTCTGGTCAAATTTAAAGAAATAACGCTGAAACAAACGAATATGAGCCAATCATATGTAGGTCCTGTTGGCCTGCATTAGCGATGAGAACAGTCAAATATATATCTGATATAAGTAAGCGATACCTGTTGATTCAATTATTGTTTCCTATTTAACATGTTTCATGAATCCTGAGTTCTTGATTCTGAAGCTAACAGAGACAAGTAGAAAACTAAACATATGAAACCCAACTTCTTGCTCATTTCCATGTTTGATCACTTTGTCATCAAATCTCTAATATCTTCTTTTCTTGTATTTCTTCTTCTCCCCATTTGCACTTCTATCGACACCATTAACTCCACACACCCACTTAAAGACGGCGACATCTTGATCTCTAATGGAGAAACCTTCGGGTGGACGCAGCTGAATTAGGTATGTTGACCGCGTATATTTTACATATCATTTCAAAACACATTAAGTTTTATGAAACTTAAGTATTAGATCCGTCTCTGATGGTTTTCATTTTGCACCATGATATTTTACATGACAGATCAGTAATTGCAGTTTTGCTGCGAATCTAATGGTATTTTTTATTTTTTAGCTAAATATTCAAAGAAGTCAAAGAGCTTTAACAGACGCCGACTTATGGAATGGTTGGTACCCTCATTCGCAGCTGTAGTTCTGATCATATTCATTACAATTTGGTGCACTTGGAAAAAACGAGGTAACCCAAATATTTTTCATTTCATATTCCAATTATCTAATGGGACGGTACTCTTTACATTCATAAGGAATCGCTTCTTTAACGAAAACTTCTTAAATTCTAACATACACTGAGAGTTCTTAACATCACCGTGCTCATATTGATCATTAATCAAGAAAAACGCGTAAAAACTATTTAAGAAACAGACATAATTTCATTGGCATGGATTTCTTCTAGCTAATGCTGAGATGGTTGTTGAAGTATAGCCTTGCGAAGACATCACGAAGAGTTATCTCACGAAGGGTCCACCACAATAAAAGAGATTGACGGAAGAGGGACAAATGCAGATTTGCATATATTTGATTTGAGCAGTCTAGTTTCTGCAACAGAGAACTTTGATCCTACTAACAAACTTGGAGAAGGTGGTTTTGGTTCAGTTTATAAGGTGCCCTTTCTATGACTTCCAAAATATATACAAAGTATCTCAAAATTAAATTTAATTGCTTAAGGAATAATTATTGAGATATTAATTGTTAAATCAGGGTCAGCTACCAAATGGGCAGGAGATCGCTGTCAAACGATTATCAAAAAGTTCGGGGCAAGGAATGGAAGAATTCAAGAATGAAGTTACTCTGATAGCAAAACTACAGCACAGAAATCTTGTGAGGCTTCTTGGGTGTTGCGTTCAAAAAGACGAGAAGATGTTAGTTTACGAATACTTGCAAAACAAAGGATTGGATTGTTTTCTTTTTGGTATGTCTACCTTTCTTCGTCAGATTCTGCTCGGATTGAATGTGAAACATCATTTTTATAACATGGAGCCTAATATATATGGAATAATTTTTAATTTTTTGTTGCGTCCCAGATAAAGATATGGCCCCACAGTTAGATTGGAAAAAACGATTTGAAATCACGTTGGGGATTGTTCGTGGGTTGCTTTATCTTCATCAGGATTCAAGATTAAGAATTATTCATAGGGATCTCAAAGCCAGCAATGTTTTATTAGATGCATCCTTGAACCCAAAAATATCTGACTTTGGACTGGCTAGAATATTTGGAGGGGATCAAGTTGAAGCAGTAACGAAAAGAGTTGTTGGAACATAGTAAGTAAATTTCCCATCCCTTGAGAGAATACATAAAGAGATGTGAAGTCATATTTCTTATTACTAACAAAAATAATTTATTGCAGTGGTTATATGTCACCAGAATATGCAACGAAAGGACTGTTTTCTATAAAATCTGATGTTTTTAGCTTTGGAGTTCTACTATTTGAGATTGTAAGCGGCAGAAAGAACAACATTACTTACATTAAGCAAAACTCTGTCAGCTTAATTGGACATGTAAGTGTGTACAATGGTAAAATTGATCTTTATTAACTGCATCCAAAAATAATATGTACCGGCATTTTGATTCTTTTACTGGGTAATTTGCCGATTATCATCTTGACATAAAAGGATTATTATTATAATATTCTTACATATAATGAAATGTGCTACTCTTAGGTATGGCAACTTTGGAGAGAAGGAGCAGCTCTAAACATAGTTGATCCATCAATGGGAGATTCATACAAAGATCGTGAAGTACTAAGATGTATTCATGTGGGTCTGTTGTGTGTTGAAGAACATGCCAATGATCGACCAACCATGTCTGAAGTAGCTTTCATGTTGTGTAATGAATCAAATCTTCGGACTCCTAATCCACCTGCATTTGTTTTGAGAAAGTCAAATTATGGTACAGATACAGGATCAGCCAAGGGGAGAACCATTTGTTCTAATGAAGCAACTATGACTGCTGTTGAAGGTCGCTAGAAAAATACATTCTCAATTGCTACATACAATATTTGATGCTATAATATAGATAAACTCAAAATCTTGTTTACTGTCGTGTTTTGATCCTCATCAAATATAAAATGTTAGTTCTGAAGTGTACTAAATTAAATTTCATATGCAAGTATGTAAGATAGTAGATCCAATCAGGTCGTATCTAGCTTGGCGGAAGGGTGGGCAATTGCACACCCTTGCTTTTCCAAAAAAAAATTACCGAGTAGTTTAAAAAAAAATAAAAAAATTAGGGGTGCAAAGTGTATTAATTGAAAGGTAAGGGATGTAAAGTGTAACAGCGGAAAGTCAAAAACGACCCTTCTTAAGCTATTTCTTTCATTCAACGCAAGAATATTTATAAAACTAAAAGTTAAAAAAGTGGATAGCAAGAATATTTATATATCATTGTTATTAAATTTTATAAAAGATACACATTTTTGAAATGCCTCTTTAAAAAAATGTCTCTTTTATCAATGAATGCTTTAAGATATTATAAGAGTGATACTTGGAAATATTTTTACTAACGAATGCTTTAAATTATCACAATGAATTGTAGTTGGCTCATTTTGCTTGAACTTCAAATCAATTAAAATTCCCCTAAGCCAAACTGCTTCACAAGATGCTTCTGTACCTGCAATGTACTCCCCTTCAGCAGATGATAAAGCAACAGTTTTCTGCTTCCTTGAGCTCCATGAAATTATATTTGTTCCAAGACAGAAGATGTAACCCGATGTACTTTTTCGATCTTCAAGTGATCCTGCCCAATCGCTGTCTGTATCCCCTACAAGTTTGAAATTATTTTCCTTCTTGAACTCAATGCCTTGACTCTTTGTACCTTTTAGGTACCTAAGAATTCTTTTCACTGCTGAAAAATGAACATTGTTCGGTTCATTCATAAATCGTGAAAGCAGACTAACGGAGTGAGTAATGTCAGGTCTTGTGTTGAGATAAATCAAGGATCCAATCAATTTCCTGTACATAGTGGCATCAGCTTTCTGTTGGAATATTTTATGGACTTTACATATACTAGTATAATAAATAAAGTCTTTAGGCACATAGACATATGTGCACTATAAGTAATTGTATATGTCACATTAAATATTAAAGTATTTGGGCCTAATAAAGTGATCTACTAAAGTTAAAGGGGTCCAAGTCATCTTTTATAAGTATGGGATCTGCAGTTAATATGTGTAGATACCTAAGGGGCCTAGTTGTTAATCTATGATGGGCTGGCTAACATACTAGGTCATTATAAATATAGGGTTATGGTCCCCTAATCGACCTACACAGGTTTTATTCTCTTGATTCCCATTGTCATCTGAATTCTAAGAACCCTAAGGATCAATTGGAAGGCAATAATCGTTCATCAAGTCTTCATCAAGTATTCTCCAAATATTGCTATGGATTCAGGTTTGTCTATCGTTCCATAATCTTTGATAACTTAAAGCATGATTGTCCTAGAATAAATATTCCGCATCATTCTAGGGTTTATGTATAGTTAATTCCATCAAGTGGTATCAGAGCCGTAATCATGCTTTGTTGTTGGAAATATTTGGATCGAATTAATTATGTTGTTTATGATTTAATTTGGCTGAACAAAAAAAATTGATTATGTTGGGTGGTCATGCGTCGTCGTCATTGCTTCTCTCCTTACCGGCGCTACTGTTGTCCATAACTTTTTCAAGCCTGATCTGGTACTTCCCCGTCACTCATTCAAATCATGATTTCCCTTGCACCCACATTCTGTTTGTTTAAATGTCTGAAAGACATTAAAAGTTGCAACCCAATAAATCAGCTCTTGATGTGGGGTCCAATGGAGGAAAGGTTATTTGAATCTAGCTCAGCTTTTAGCTTTCTTTGCTGAAATCGAGTAGGACGACAAGAATATGTGATTTAGGGTTTTTTTTTTATTCAGTGAAGATGGATCTGTTTTTTGGTTTCCGAAATCGCTGATGCTGATGATGGGATCATGGGATTCTTGTGCATCTCTTTTCTGGTCTTAAGTAAATATTATGTGTTATTTGATTTGGAATAATTGTGTGTTAATTTTGATTAAGTAAATATTATTTATTGAAATTATTATTATTATGGACTTAATAATTTTAAATTTCAATAATAATGTTTAATTTATGCCTATGTTTGAAATTACTTTGGGTTCGTTTATTCGAACACATCTTGTATTTTATGTTATTGAATTTTCGTAGCATGTTACCAAAGTAACCTCTCCTATGAATTTTTTTTTTAATTTAAAATGCATGATTATTTGAAGTTTTAGCGTGTTTGTTTTTCATGCGGGTAATGGTCGGCCCAAAGGAAGGCTATTATTTGGCAGAAATTCAAGTTCGTTTGTGGAGATAAATATGTAACAGTTATTAAGTGTCCATGTGAATATTGAGTCGCTCCAAAGAAAGGCTTGATATTTGACAGGATTTTACTGTTAATATTTGATTTCTACTTCAAGAAAATCACTTGCAAGTTAATTTTCTATCCAAAGATTAAAATTAATGTTGCGTCGATTTTCTTGTAATGGGATAATTTTAATTTCAAACATTTATCTGCTTAAAGTTATATGTGAGCTTATTTGTTTTATTTTTGTTCTCTATTCAGTTAATTCATCAGCTTCTAATGTATCTGCTAACATCAACTCGATTCCCATGCTGAATGGGATGAATTTTAAGAGCTGGAAAGAAAATGTGCTTATTGTTCTGGGAGTTATGGATCTAGACCTTGCACTAAGGGAGCCAAAACCTGCTGACCTGACTAGCACGAGTACATCTCAAGCTAAGAAGGATATGGAAAAGTGGGAACGCTCAAATCGCATGTGTCTTATGATCATGAAGAAAAGCATCCCAGAATCATTCAGAGGCGATATAGATGATGAGAAAGTTGCAATGACGTTCCTTACAGAGCTTGAAAAGCATTTTGCTAAGAATGAAAGGGCAGAAACAAGCACGCTTTTGCATAATCTTGTTGCTATGAGGTATAAAGGTAAAGAGAACGTGCGTGAGTACATTATGGAGATGGCCAATTTGGCATCTAAACTTAAGGCTCTTAAGTTCGAGCTGTCGGATGACATGCTTGTTCATATGGTTATGATCTCTCTTCCACCACAGTTTGGGCAATTTGAAGTAACATTCAATTGCCAGAAGGAAAAGTGGACTCTTAATGAGTTCATTTCATTGTGTGTGCAAGAGGAATCAAGGTTAAAGTCTGAAAAGACTGAGAGTGCTCACTTTGCGGCTTTCTCTTTGGGCTATAACAAGAAAAGGAAGGCTAAAGAAACTGCGGTCAATGAGCCAAAGAAAAAGCAATATAAAGTATCAAAGGGACAAGCTAAGGATTTAGCAACGTCAACGTCCAAGGGACAAGATAAGGATCCAGGTTACTTTTTCTATAAGGAAATGGATCATATGAAGAGAGATTGCCCTAAATACCACGCATGGCGTGTAAAGAAAGGTATATCTCTTGCTTTTGTTTGTTCTGAGGTTAATTTGGTTTCAGTGCCTAGACATACTTGGTGGGTAGACTCTGGTTCATCTACTCACATTAGTGTGTCTATGCAGGGTTGCCTGAACTGCCGAAAGCCAAGTGATGCTGAAAGATTCATCTATGTGGGGAACAACAATTCTATTGAAGTTGAAGCAATCGGAACTTTTAGATTATTATTAAAGTCTAGATTTTATTTAGATTTGTATGAGACACATGTGGTACCGTCTTTTAGACGAAATTTGGTTTCCATTTCAGTTTTGGACAAAGAAGGATTTACTTGTTCATTTGCAAATGGTGAATGTCGTTTCTCATATAATTCTAAGTTTATTGGATATAGTACTTTGTCGGTTTATGATAATCTTTATATGTTGGATACTGTTGCTTCATATCATGAAAACCTGCATGTGGAAACACGTGGTACTAAACGCAAATTTACTAACAATAATTTCATGTCATTATGGCACAAGCGATTAGGACACATATCAAAACAGAGAATGCAAAGGCTTGTGTCAGACGGAATTATTGAAACACTTGACAAATCAGATTATGAAATATGTGTTGAGTGTATTAAGGGAAAACAAACAGACAAAAGCAAATTAAAAGCTGAGAGAGCTATGAATGTTTTGGAATTAATTCATACGGATATATGTGGACCATTTCCTACACCCTCGTGGAATGGTCAAGAATATTTCATTACATTCATAGACGATTACTCTCGTTATGGTTACCTATATTTGATCCATGAAAAGTCACAGGCATTGGATATGTTCAAAAAGTTTAAGGCCGAGGTTGAAAATCAACATGGCAAAACAATAAAGAAAGTCAAATCTGACTGTGGTGGTGAATACTATGGCAGAAATGACGAATCAGGTGAACAACGTCCTGGGCCTTTTGCTAAATACCTAGAGGAGTGCAGTATCGTCCCCCAGTACACCATGCCAGGCAAACCTAGCATGAATGGTGTTGCTGAAAGACGAAATCGAACTTTACAGGAAATGGTGAGAAGTATGGTTAGTCATACTACTTTACCAGACTCACTCTGGGAGAGGCATTAAAGATCGCAGCTTTATCTCCTTAACAGTGGTACCCACAAAGAAATTTGCTAACAAAACCCCTTATGAACTATGAATAGGCAAGAAACCTCGTATTAAGGCATTTACACATGCAGGGATGTCCGGTGAGGCTAGGCCTTACGAGCCTAATGAAATGAAGTTGGACTCAAGGAATCGTTAGTAGTTACTTTGTTGGTTACTTCCGAAAGGTCAAGTGGGCTTTAAGTTTTACGATCCCAAATCCGAAACTTTTTTTGACACGGGAAATGCTCAATTCTTTGAGGATGTTGAGCTTGTGGGGGGACAAGTTAGAGATGATTTTGTCTTTGAAGAGGTTCCTAAGCTACCATTCCTCTTCCTACAATTGTCCTTGACCATGATTTGGATCTCAATCCTGATGTGGTTCAAGAACAAAATTTGGATCAAGAAGACATTGTAAATATCCCTCTAGTTGTCCATGAGGAACAAGCTCAACAACCTCAAGAACAAGTGCCTTTAAGAAGATACACTAGAGAGAGATGAAGTGCCATTTCGGATGATTACTTGGTATTTCTAAATGAACAAGAGGTAGACATTGGTCAATTGGAAGATGATCCAATCAACTTTCATGAGGCCATTGGTAGTTCTAACTCTCAAAAGTGGATAGTCGCTATGGATGATGAGATTAAATCAATGAAAGACAATGATGTATGGGATCTTGTCCTATTGGTTGCAAATGGATATTTAAAACCAAAAGGGATTCACAGGGCAATACGGAAAGACATAAGGCACGTCTTGTCGCTAAGGGATTTACTCAGAAAGAAGGAATAGATTATAAAGAGACTTTCTCTCCGGTTTCTTCGAAAGACTCTTTTAGAATCATTATGGCATTAGTGGCACATTATGACCTAGAGTTACATCAGATGAATATTAAGACTGCGTTTCTTAATGGAGACATTGAAGAAACAATTTATATGGTGCAACCAGAGACCTTGGTTTCAAAAGATTCAAAGGATATGGTATGCAAACTCAAGAAATCCATCTATGGACTCAAACAAGCATCCCGTCAGTGGTATTACAAATTTCATCAAGTTGTATTGTCATTTGGTTTCACGACAAATACAGTTGATGATTGTGTCTACCACAAGTTCAGTGGGAGTAAATACATTTTTCTGGTTTTATATGTGGATGACATCCTACTAGCCACAAATGATACGGATTTACTGCATGAAACTAAGAGATTTCTCTCAAAGAAATTTGAGATGAAAGATCTGGGAGATGCATCTTTTGTATTAGGAATTCAAATACACAGAGATCGTTCTCGAGGTATTCTTGGATTGTCACAAAAGAGTTACATCGATAAGGTACTTAAGAGATTTGGCATGCAGGATTGTAAAATGGGTGACACCCAGTGGCTAAAGGTGACAAATTCAATCTTGCTCAGTGCCCCAAGAATGAGATTGAATCTAAGGAAATGAATAGCATCCCTTATGCTTCGGCTATAGGGAGCTTGATGTATGCTCAGGTTTGCACTCGCCCAGACCTAGCATTCATAGTTGGTGTTCTAGGCAGATATCTTAGCAATCCTGGAAAGGATCATTGGATAGCAGCCAAGAGGGTCATGCGTTATTTACAGAGAACAAAGGATTATATGCTCACTTACAGAAAGTCGGATAGACTTGATATCATTGGGTATTCAGATTCCGACTTTGCGGGATGCCAAGATAGTCGTAAGTCTACTTCGGGCTACGTTTATCTACTTTGTGGAGGAGCAGTTTCTTGGAAGAGTGTTAAGCAGACACTTGTTGCTACTTCTACGATGGAGGCAGAGTTTGTGGCGTGTTATGAGGCATCAAATCACGCAATTTGGTTGCGAAATTTTATCACTGGGCTGCGCATATTAGGTGGCGTTGATAGGCCATTAAATTTATTTTGTGATAATAAGTCGGCAGTTATGTATTCTAATAACAACAAGAGCTCGTCTAAGTCTAAGCACATAGACATTAAGTATCTTGTTGTTAAGGAACGGATTCAGAGTGGACAGATTTGTATTGAGCATATTGGGACTAACTCCATGGTCGCGGATCCGCTTACTAAGGGTGTAACACCGAAAGTTTTTCACGAGCACACTGCTTGTATGGGTGTTGAATCACTAGAGTACGCTTAGATTGAGTGGGAGTTTTGTATTTTGCTCTTACATTTATTGTTATAAGTATATTTGGTTTTTCAGTTTTGGTTAATAAAGTTATTTTGCACTCTGAATATTTGGTTGATCTCAAAATAAGGTTGGACCAGTTGAGAATAGACATGTTGTGATGATGTTGCCATTTCGCGGGAAAAATTCGGTTTTTGCGTTTCTTTGAAAAACCAAATAAAACCGGAAAAAAACGGAGTCGCCACGCCATTTTAATTTTGAGGGCCAAAACTTTGAAAAAAGCCCGAGATCAGAGATTTAGGTTCGGAGGTCATGTTACGCGTCGGGAAGGACGTTAGTGTGCACCCGACGCGCCTCGTAAAAACGAGTCTTCCAAGCTGAAAATCATTTGTGTGTGTGTGTGTGTGTGTGTTTTGGCCAAAATAAGTTGAAACTCAGAAAAGTAAAAATTGGGATATCTTTTTAAGACTTTAAACTGATCCCATGATTTTTTGGAAGATTTTTGGATTGAGATTTGGTACTCAAAAGACCTTTTGAAGTTGAGAGCCATTTCTGCCAGAATGAAAAAGGCAGTGGACCTTTGATTTTAAAAGGGATTCAAGGGTCTTAAAACTTCATAATCTGGATAAACTCAGAGAATGAAAGTTGTTCTAGACACCTTAAATAAAGTTTGTGCGAAGGAATTTTCCATTTTGGAGAAGATTTGAGGGGTCAAAACCTTCTGGAAACCTCAGATATGAGATCTGGATTCCCAGAAGCTGATGAACTAGCCTCTGAAAGAAAATTTGAAAAGAGGAGTTTTACTCACCCAAAAAATAAGGTAAAAATATTTCTGGAAAGCTCTGGATGTTGGCTACAAAAAGTATTTTGTAGTCAACACCAGATTCCAAGTTCATCTGTGTCCAAAATTTAAGACCATGGACTGAGGTCTGAGAAAATTGCTACTGGACAGCAACTTCTCAAGAAAGAAAATATGATTTAAAGGGGGGTTTTGCATCCATGCTTGTCCCCATTTCCCTAGGTTTTGGTTAGTGATCACTAGACATTTTAGTGGTGAATCAACTATACCAAACCATCCTTGGGGTACATTAGGACTAAGCATTTCATTTGCTTGGGAAGGGGAATTTTATCCTTTGAAATCAAGATTTTGTGCTTGAAAATGGTTTTTTAGGGTTTTGAAAGTGCATTTTTGCAAGTAAGCAAGAAAAGCTTTGAAAATAATGTTGATCTTTGTAGAAGATCATCCATGGAGATGGTCTTCCATGGTGATCTTCTTAGATCTAAAGAAAGAAGATGAAAGAACTACATTTTGTAGTTTGAAGATGCATGCATGGATGAGATTTAGGGTTAGGAAGAGGAGGGTTTACCAATCTTCCTTGTGTTCTTGAGTGTTTGCCTTGAGTGTATGAGTGTTTAGGGCTTTAATATGAGAGTGAATGGATGAGTATGAGTTGGGAAAGATTGGAGAGAAAAAGGTGACAATTCTTGAAGAATTCTCACTGTTTTCTCTCTATATTTCGCCAGAGGTTCGGTGCAAAATGTGTTCTTCCTCCTTATTTTTTGACTCGGAGGGCTCAATTTATAGCCCTCTCGAAATTGACAATCTCATCCGCGCGGACAGTCCAGCAACGTGCACTTTGTTCATTAAATGCGGCTTCGGCTTTGGACAAGAAGAATAATCTTTTTCAAAATTCAAATTAACGGCCAGCTTTTTTGTTTTACCATTGCCATTTTTGGTTTTCTTCTTTTGTTTTGCTTTTTGAGATTCTTTTTAAGGTTTAACCTTAAATAACAATGCCCATTTTACCCTCACTTTGTTAGAAATGTTAGGATAGTTAGGAATTGTTAGAAATGTTATAACTTTCGTTAATTTTCTAACGAAAATTCTAACAAGCTCAAATTGGAGCACTTACACATGTGAAGATCACATTACATGTTATTCCATGCTACACATCCATACTTGATCCATGTCATTTAGTTGAGTTAATATATGTGACCACTGATGGGTCTAGTTGCGCTAATAATGACGAAAACCTCTTTGATCCTTATGTTGATTTGACTAATGGACCGGATTGGTTTAAGATGACACAATTTGGTAAAGCATTGCTGTTAAGGTTTATAATGTGATATGCAATTAAACTAAGGTATTATACTAAGTACATGTGTAAGTCCAAGTGGGAGATTGTTGGAATATTTTATGGACTTTACATATACTAGTATAATAAATAAAGTCTTTAGGCACATAGACGTATGTGCACTATAAGTAATTGTATATGTCACATTAAATATTAAAGTATTTGGGCCTAATAAAGTGGTCTACTAAAGTTAAAGGGGGTCCAAGTCATCTTTTATAAGTATGGGATCTGCAGTTAATATGTGTAGATACCTAAGGGGCCTAGTTGTTAATCTATGATGGGCTGGCTAACATACTAGGTCATTATAAATATAGGGTTATGGTCCCCAATTGACCTACCTGGGTTTTATTCTCTTGATTCCCATTGTCATCTGAATTCTAAGAACCCTAAGGATCAATTGGAAGGCAATAATCGTTCATCAAGTCTTCATCAAGTATTCTCCAAATATTGCTATGGATTCAGGTTTGTCTATCGTTCCATAATCTTTGATAATTTAAAGCATGATTGTCCTAGAATAAATATTCCGCATCATTCTAGGGTTTATGTATAGTTAATTCCATCACTTTCTCCCCTTTTCCATAATCTTATAATTTCTCATTCAACGCCAAAGGAGTAGAGATCGGGTTGCACTGACTCATATTGAATTTCTTCCGTAAATCATCAATGTACTTTTCTTGACATAAGAAAATTCTTCCCGGACTTTGCTTCACATGGATTCCAAGGAAGTAACTCATAAGAACTAAATCAGTCATCTCAAATTTGTCCATCATCTTCTTCTTGAAGTCTTGCACCATGCTTTTGCAATTGTGCCAAAGTAGATAAGATCATCTACGTAAAGGTATACAACAATAAAATCATTTCCAATATGCTTTACATAAAGAGAAGACTCACTTGAGCTTCCATTAAACCCACTTTCAACAATATAGCTGTTGATTTTGCTATTCCATGCCCGAGGGGCCTGCTTCAGGCCATATAATGCTTTTCTCAATTGATAAACTTTTTCTTCTTGGCCTTTTATTTTGAATCCTTCTGGCAGCTCGACGTATACTTCTTCTTTAATTTCCCCGTTCAAGAAGGCTGACTTTACATCAAGCTGATAAACACTCAACTCCATTTGAGCTGCCAAAGCAAGAACTACTCGAATTATTTCTGTTAGGACCTAACTTTGATCAATGTCTTAGTTAGTTGGTTTTGATAAAGGAATATATATATAGAACAGGGTTTATATCAAAAGATGTTATCTGTCATAATTCTTCACTTTGATAGCTATGTGTCTGACAGCTATGATTCTCCCTTATACAATGTTTTCAATCAATCAAAAACATGAATCATAGTCACTCTCTAAGTCATCAAGATCATCAAGTGCATCTCGGTCCTTATTAGAGAACCTCTCGATAGCTAAGCCTTGCCATGATCCGACAAATTTATGACTTCACCCTCGGGATGTACCATCTCCCCTGTCCTCACACCATGTTACCACAAACTCAACCAAGTTAGATCCCGCATCTTCACAGCTATCAAGTCCATCAATGAAGACCAATGAAGACCACCGAAGACCTTCTAGAAGCTCTCAGTTCAAGCTCACGGCTCAGATACGGCTCATGAAGACTGCATGTGCACAAGTGGGACAAAGACCGATCAAAGCTCATTAATGTAGGCTGCAGCAGTCATATTCCAACGGCTACATTGAAGGGTATAAATAGAGGAGTTCTTCCTCTAACAAACTCTTGAAAAATACTCATTTTCCATCAAAAACCCTTTCCAAACACCCACACACACCTCCCGTAATCCACACACACACACACCAATCCTCACCTTTAAAACCCCGTTCCAAACCAAAACCCTCACCCCTAAACCTCTTCACCAACAAAACAACCCCGGTGTGTTAACTCACAAACCCCAAAAACCTAAGACCGTACTTTAGGTGTAGAATCGGTTTGTAATCACCAAGACCGTACTTTGAGTGTATTAGTTATTTTGTAAAATCTTGAGACTCAGACTTCCAAGTTGTAAAAGCACTTAAGACTCGTACTTTAAGTGTATCCCTAGTTATCGTACTAATTAGGAAGAGGAAGTTCAAGGAACTTGCTGAATCAATCATTTGTAATTTTTGTTGATTAAAGATTATAATAAAATTGATCTCACTTGTCAAGTTTGGATAAAATGGGGGCGGATTTAGGAGGAGTGAACTCGAACCACTTTAAATTCTCTCGTGTTATTACATTTTTGCAATCACATTCACACACTTGCATTATTTCTTTGTGTTTGTTGTCCTACCATTATTTCAAACCTCTTTTATTCCGTTGCACAATTCAAACTATCATCGACGGCTAAGCCAATACCATAGTCAGTTCTGATCATCCGCATACCAAGCAAGGGCCTTTCAATTGGTATCAAAGCTTGTCTTCACACTCAAAAGCCTAACAACTTGTGAAGGATTCTCTTCAAACCCACCATGCCTCAACCAAGAAGAAATAATGAGAAAGACATCCCACACATTGATGACTGTGGATCCTTTGAGATCTATGCATCAAAGATAAAAACTTATCTTGATGCAAACGGCATTTAGGAACTGGTATGTTCTAGAAAATGAAGTGTCATACCCAAATCAAATCTGCATGCGATGGAGGACCAAGTAAGATCAAATCCCCGTAAACTTGGTGCAGAAGTGAAAAGCAATTGGTAAGTGCAAACTTGAAAGTCAAGAACATTCTTCAAAAGAGTGTAAATGATTCTCTAGCTCAAGAAATTGCTAAGGAACCAAATGCCGTAATGCATGGGCTCTTATTCAAACCAAGTTCACCAAACACTCCAAAGTTGTTAGGACACAAAACTTGTACAACTTGCCGAGGCAATTAGACAATTTCAAGTTCTACCCTCGGAGAAAAGGTGAGTCTTTGCTCGACCAAGGTTTGAGAACCTTGTTAGATCAATTACCGATCATGGAAAAACATTTGAACAACAAGATCTCGCCTCAAGATTTACTCAAATCTTCCTCAAGAATATGAGAAGGTAGCATTACCTATTAGAGAAGGATCTCGAATGGAGCACCATGACGCTTGAGCAATATTTTGGAAAGCTTGAAGCCTATGAACCTGGAAGGTATGATAAAATTCCATCGAGTCCCCTCCATTTCACAAACCTTAGCTTTAACTCGCACAAGAACCCGTCAACAAGCCAATCACTCACCATGACATTGAGACCATTGTCAACAATGCTCTTCAAAAATAAACATCGGCTCCAAATCTGTCAAAGAAACGTATCTCCCAAGAAGACATTCCAAGCCTCATTTCCATGGGCCGAAATGCCATGAAATTTCAAAAGAAATCTTTTGACAAGAAATTCAATCCCTCCACCTCTAATGCCCAACAAGACAAGTTTACAAGAAGACAATTGATTGCTTCAATTGTGGAAAGCAAGGACATTACTCATCCGATTGCCCCGAACCAAGGAAACCTAGGGACAATCGTACAGCCTAAGAAGATGACCTACTCAAAAGAGATCATTCACGCTCTAAGTGCAACTGCTACAATTGCTCCAAAAATAAACATGACAAAAACAAAGAGCAAGTCATGATTGCCGACTCATCAAAATTCGGTGATGAAGAGTATATGTCAAGTGATGACTCGAAATTGAAGGAGAAGAAGCCATGATATGCCTTATGGTTGAAGATGATGAAGAATCGACAATGAGGAAGAGATGGAAGCACTTCTGCTGCGATGAACTAAAAGAGGTACATGATTTTAACTCTTTAAATATTGATGGTTTTAAACAATTAGTTTGCACTCTTTTAATTCAAACCAAAAAACAAAAAACTAGCTTTTGCTTCATTGGTCAATGAGAACCTTTCCCAATCCTCAACCATTGACAACCTCACAAAAACCATTTCGAGCTTGAAAAAGCATGCCAAGGGCTAAGAGATCAATGCATCATGCTTGAAAAACAAAACATGGATCTCGACACCGAGACATCTAATAATCATGAAAATTGTCAAAAACTCAAGAATCTTGAAAAAGAAAATGATGCTCTTAAAAAGAAAATAGATTCATGGAACATGTCAAGCAAAGCATTATCTCTTTTCACCTACACCCAAAGGCGTCCCAATGACAAAACAGGGATTGGTGCCGATGATCCTACACAAAAAGTGTACACTCCTCCCACCGGTGAAAGGGCCATTGAAAAAATGGTTCTAGAAAACCCGAGCCTCGGGCAATGCCTATCAAACTCAAACCTATCCCATTCAAACCAAAGGAAAAGAAAAGGAAATCTTGGGTGGCCCTAGTCAATCAAAGGAAGGACCAAATAAAATTCAAGGAAGCAAGTTTATTTGGGTTCAAAAAGGGGCCAATATAAAGGAAGAAGTCAAGCCGCAAAAGGTGCTAGCCGGGCCAAGCCCCGTCGACACCCAAGGGTCGGTCGATGCATCGTACCAAGGCATGACAGCATGCCCAAGTTCCTCCAAACAACAAAGAACCCCAAGGCAACAAAGATTCTACAACAAGCATAAATACACCAAAAACAAAAACCTCAATGGCAAGATTCAAATGGAAGAAGCCATGCACATCAAAATGACTCTCCAAGGTCATCCCATTCAAATAATTTTCGCTTCAACCCCAATACAAAGAACCCAAACCACTACTTCAATCCTTCCCAATCCACCTGCCCTTACACCTTACATGATGCAAATCATGTCATATTACCATACCCTAAACCAGCTTCTTCAATAAGGGATCAATGAACAATGCTAGGGCTCCAAAGAAAACTAATCCTTTGGACCCAAAAGAATAAAAAGGGTACCATAAATCTTATTTTTTGTTTTGCAGTGTATCCGTGAAAGGTCTCTCGGTATTTAGATAGTGGTTGTAGTAGACATATGACCTTCAATAAAGACTCGGCCGCAACAATATTCCCTAAAAATGGTCCAAATGTAACCTTTGGTGACAATTCCCAAGCTAAGGTCAAAGGATCAGAAATCTTGTTACAAAAGATATCATTTTTACAAATGTATCCTATGTAGAAGGTCTCAAACACAATTTGATCAAGCATTAGTCAAATCCGTGACAAGGGATATCATGTTGTTTGTACTAAAGACAAATGCACCGTTAAAGATAAAAACAATAAAGTCATCCTAACTGGATCAAGAAAAGGAAATCTCTATTGCTTGAACTTAGAGATTGTGGAAACTTCAAATGCTCACCGCCTTCGTCTTTCAATCAATCCGATATGTCATGGCTATGGCACAAGAGATTGGCTCACCTCAATCACAAAACCATTTCCAAGCTTGCAAATTCCAATCTTGTCGAGGTCTACCAAAGATCCCATTCAAAAAGGATAAACTTTGCAAAGCATGCCAATGTGGGAAGCAAAAGAAATCCTCATTCAAACCCAAGACCAAGTTGGACACCTCAAGACCTATTGAACCGCTTCATATGGATCTTTTTGGACCCATAAGAACTAGATCTTTAGGAGGAAAAAGATACTCCCTAGTTGTTGTTGATGATTTCACAAGATTCACTTGGATCATTCTTCTTGAATCCAAAAGTGACACCCTTAGCCGTCCGATAAAGCTATTCAACAAAAATTCAAAATCAAAAAGGGACATCCATCATCAAGATCAGATCTCGACTACGGGAAGGAATTTGAGAACACCGGAGTGGAAGAATATTGTGATTCAAAAGGCATAGATCACAATTTTTCAGCCCCAAGAACTCCACAAAGAAAATGGTGTCATAGAAAGGAAAACAGAACAACTCGCGAGGCAAAGAAGAATAATGCCAGTCGTAACATAATCTCCCAAAATATTTTTGGGGTGAAAGGCACATTACTCTGCTGTGTATGTTCAAAACAAAACCCCGATCAACAAATTTCACAAGAAGACTCCATATGAATTATGGAACAACAAAGTCCCTACCATTTCCTACTTTCACAAATTTGGAAGTAGATGCTTCATTCACAACAATGGCAAGAACAATTTGGACAAATTTGACTCCAAAAGTGATGAAGGAATTTTTCTTGGATACTCTAACACAAGCAAAGCTTATAGAGTGTACAACAAAAGAAGACTTGTTGTGGAAGAATCTATTCATGTTGACTTTGATGAAAACAATGATCAAAGTATAACCGAATTATGTGATTTTGATGAAGGATTGGGAAATCTAGATAATCTCCCCGAATCATCCCCCATTCTTGATTCAACTATTCTCGCCATGAACTAGATTCATCAAACCTTCCATACATGGTTCCAAGAAATTCATCTCGACACCATCCTATGCCGCATGTACCCATCAACCATCCCACTCTCATCAACAACCAATCAAGCCAACAAAGTCAACAAGAATCTCTCCCACCTTCAATCCAATGGATGAGGAAGAAAATATTCAAATAAATAGTCATCCCTTGACCGATCTTCCTCAAAATCCTCACATAGCCGACACTCAACCCATACCGACATGCCAACCCTTAGCCGATGTACCATCCCAATTCCTCATCTAATCCATCTTCTAACCTCCTTCCATCTTCATCAAATAATCCTCCTTCTCCTCTCAAAACCAATGATGAAACCACAATTACCCATATCATTCCACCCAATAAAGATCTTTACATCGCCCTTCAAATTGATAAAACCCCAGCCTGCAGACAACATTCCTTTTCTCATGAGTGCATTCATATCCCAAGTGGAACCAAAGAAGATAAATGAAGCACTCTAAGATGCCGATCGGATTGAAGCCACGGAAGAAGAACTGGAGCGCTTGAAAGAAACAAAGTATGGCAACTTGTTCCTAAACCAAGAAATCAAAATGTGATTGGAACAAGATGGGTTTTTAGAAACAAGATGAATGAAGAAGGTGTTGTAATTAGAAACAAGGCCGATCAAGTTGCTCAAGGATATAGACAAGAAGAAGGCATTGACTATGATGAGACCTTTGCACTCGTTGCAAGACTTGAAGCTATAAGGTTGTTTCTTGCCTATGCTTCATTCAAGAAGATGAAAGTTTTTCGTATGGATGTCAAGAGTGCATTTCTAAATGGAGTTTTAAATGAAAAAGTGTTTGTATCTCAACCCCGGTTTTGAACATCCAAAATTCCACGATCATGTATTCAAACTAAACAAAGCATTGTATGGGCTTAAACAAGCACCTAGAGCTTGGTATGACACCCTATCTAGATATCTTCTTGGAAAAGGATTCACCAAAGGACATATTGATAACACCTTGTTTATCAAAAATATGGAGATGATCGATTGCTCATCCAAGTTTATGTTGATGACATAATCTTTGGCTCATCAAATGAGAACTTGTGCACCGAATTTGGAGAAATCATGAAGGATCAGGCTTGAAATGAGCATGATTGGTGAGCTCACCTTCTTCTTAGGCCTTCAAGTCAAGCAAATGAAGGAAGGAATCTTCATCAACCAAGCCAAATACTCAAGGGATATGATCAAAAGTTTGACATGCAACCGCATCCCCGCTAAAACTCCCTTGTCAACCTCAACCAAGCTTCATGTCCGATCAAGATGGTCATAATGTAAATCCAACACTTTACGTAAGCTACATAGGATCTCTCCTATATCCGATGCCTTCAAGACCGTACATAATGTTTAGTGTATGTCTATGTGCTAGGTTTCAAGCTAATCCCAAAGAATCTCATCTCTCGATGTCAAGAGAATTTTGAGATATATCAAAGGAACCCCGATTTTGGCCTATGGTATCCCACCGAATCCCCATTCTCCCTAGTTGGATTCACCGACTCGACTATGCAGGGTGTAATCTAGACAGAAAATCCACTAGTGGTGGATGCCGGTTGTTGGAGCAAGGATTATCTCATGGTCAAGCAAAAGCAAACCTCGCTTGCAACCTCAACCGCCGAGGCCGAGTACATTGCCGCAGCTTGTGTTGTTCACAAATTCTCTACCTTAAAAGTCAACTTCAAGACTTTGGAATTGAATTATCAAACATTCCCATCTTCTCGTGACAACTCAAGTACCATTGCTATGACAGAAAATCCGTCCAACATTCAAAACCAAGCACATTGAAGTCGTGCATCATTTCATCGTAGATCATGTTGAAAAAGGGAATATCAACCTTGCAAAAGTTTGCACCGAGAACAATGTCTACGATATTCTCACAAAAGCCATGGATGAAAAAGATTTGAACTATTAAGAGCCATGCTTGGGATGATTAATATGCCAAAATAAAAGGGGTGTTCTTCTTAAACAAAAGAGGATTACAAACAGAGTAATGCTATCACAATGTTGCCTGATAGCTATTACCTCATACACATTACTAACAAGCCATCCACCGACAAACTATCAATCCAAAAGCCTTGAAAACCAAAAACAACAAAAACTTAAAACAAAAACATACAAATAACCCATCAAATTCTTCTCTCTCATCTCAACTTACTCAACAAAAAAACTTCTTCCAAACCAAACAATCCTCAGATCCACTCTTTTCTCTTCAAATCTTCTCCTCTGCTGTCAGACATTCTTTGGAAATGTCACAGCCTCCCTGCACTTCCTCCAAAGCACTCATTCCCTCATTTCTAGCCTCCTGAGTTGATTGCAAGGTTTGTTGGTACCTCTCGCAACCACACCGGGTGCCTCTCCAAGAAAGGATCAATAGAAGTGACTCGAATATTGGAGAGAAGGACTTGCCCTTCTAGGCCACCACTCTTCAACTGGATCATATGGCTGAAGCAATCCCTCCATTGGAGTAACAAAGCTAAATTCTCTGAAAAAGAACCATTCCTGTGATTGCAAATGGTTGACCAACATTTGACTCCACCCTCTCCACAAAGTAGGTACTCTTGCAGGATCGAAGCAACCTACAACCTGGTTGAACAGGTATGAGATGGTTGAAGAAGGAGATATATGCACTCCCGCAAAGTTATCTCCTCTACCTTCCAACAAACCAACTCCTGGAGAAAGAGAATCCCCGCTCACAGTGTGTATAAAGCTTATCTTGCTCAACCTTCTTCCCGCGGCTAAGCTTCTCTCCTTAGCCTGTCCCGAGCTACCGTCCCGCTTTACCAACTCCCCCAATGTGTATACCCTTTCTACCTTACTCCTTCCCTTACTTGACTCTCCTTGATCCACTTTGATTGTCTTCCCAAAAAGTCTTATTCCTTCTCCCTCCTTACCGTCAATCTTTTCCCCGACAGCCTACCTCCTTCATTTCTATGTCTTCATCAACCCTCACTCTCTTTTTCTTACCCTTATCATTCACTCTCTCACGAACTTTCAACAATGTTGAAAGTCTCTCTATCTATCTCCATCTCATCACTCATCAAATCATCCTCACCATTTTTCCCAAAGACCAATTGTTTAGCCGTTTGAGCCATAACCTTTGGATTAAACTTTGAAGAAAATCTTCCCATTTTTGTTTGTAAATCAATCTGAATAATTTTCCTCCGAAGTTTTCATTGTTTTATAGGCAAGTTTTCACCTAGCTATCTCAGGCCGGCCATCATCATTCAAACTAGCTTAACTGTCAGAGATTTCTTTCAATGACTAGGTTAAAGCAAACTTTAAGTGATTTGATTGTGTTAATTGCTCACAATTGTCACTTCCTTCGCCGCATCTTCCACCGCAAATCTCCTTGAAAAGAGAATGTTCTTCTTGTGTTTTGTGGGAATAAATGTCTCAACATGGGGAAGGGTAAAAACCACTGTTCATATGAAGAGTTACTTAACTTTGTAACCCCCAATGCTCATTAAAACCCACGTTCCACTCATCATTTATCTCTCTCTCTTTCGCAATCACCAAAATTCCTTTTTCCTTAACCCTCGCCTTAAATTTCTTCTCTTTCCCTCTCCAATCTACCATCGTATTTCTCCAACCCTAATTCTTTTTCAAAGCATCAATGGCGGACCCAAAAGCAATGTACCCAGATGCTCATGGTTACTTCATCAAACCCAACTTCTATGACTCAAGTTGGAATCCTCATCAAAGAACCGCTTGAGGTAAATGAATTACTTGATTTTATGGGAGCTAAACCCCCAATTTATGAAGAACTCTCAGAGAAATTTACTTGGTAGGAAGAAGAAACAATGAAGATAACTCAATAATCGCCACCATAGAAAATGTAGAGATAACTATCACTCAAGATATGGTTAGTGATGTCTATGGAATTCCAAATAAAGAAGATGCTGTGAAAAATATATGGGATAGAGGATCGTAAAGATTAAAAACAAGCTTTATGAAAAATTTCTTGGGGTTAAAATCACCGACTTCAAAGTCGTTCAAGATAAAGCTATGGTGAAGAACAAAGATGATATCTTCAAGTCAACACCGATGGATGTGGTCAACAAAGCCATTGATGGCAAACAATCCTCATTTGACCAAATGGGATCAAATGAGTGGAAGCAGATGCTCAAATTTAATGACCAAGGATACAAATTGGTGCATTGTCCTTCTCCATAATTTCCAACTTGCGCCTCATCCTCTACTCTCAAATTCAAGAAGCAAGGTGGAAGGATGAACAACTTCGATTCATGAGTGGAATTCTTGAGGTTCTAATTCCAAAGCTCAAACCTCGCTCTATCCAAGAAATGGCCGAAGACAGTGAAGTCGAGAAACAAGATGTTTCAATGAAAGAACCTTTTCATTGAACCAAAAGAAAGGAATTGTTATGAAGGCTGGAGATATGAGCCTTGAAAGTTTCAAAGAAGCCCAAGAGAAAATGCTTGAAGAAACAAGAATAAAGCTTAATCATTGGAAAGATTTGATAGCTTTGGCTACTAGTAGGAGAATGAAAAGAGGAGTAAAGACCAATGTCAAGAAAACCGGAGTGCTCAAGAGAACCGTGGTATCCCCTAGCAAAAAGAGCAAAAGCAAGGATGATCGATAGGCGACGGTGAAGGAACCATCTCTCGATGACCATGTTAAGAATGTTGAAGAAAGAGGAGATGTTGATAGTCATGAGGTTGACACTATGGATCAAGATGATGCTGGTGATGCTAACATAGATCCTCAAGAGCTTCAGGCAGCTCTTGCCCTATCCAAAACCCTTCACAAAGGAAAGCAATCTCGCATAGCCTATCCCTCCAAATGCACAGCCTACCGATCAAAGGTACAATCTTCCTTAACCATTCCTTCTAAATCATTACCAAAGAAAAGAAAACTTGAAAAGAAAGCCCCCAAATCAAAGAAAACCAAAATATCTACCCCTTCCATTTCCCCAAAATCCACACCCACTCAGGTCATCGATTCGGCCATTGAAGCTATCCTCAATCTCAAAGAACCATTAGATAAGCAACCTTTAAGGGGGAACATTGATGAGAATATCCCCTCTACCCAACCTCAACCGTTAGCTAAAATCCCGAGAGCAATTGAGGCTATTGAGTTGGATGGAAACCCCGACACCGAAAAGGCCGTTCTTTTGTATCTTAAGGACTTTCACGAGTGAGGAAGAATCAGTAGTGGCCCTAGATGAACTCGTACTTAGGTTAATGCGTAAAAGAAGTGGACCAAAGTGAGTCATCTAGAAACCCCAAGGTGACAAACTATGAATGTAGATAGCCATCCCTTCCCTTCCATTCCCGAGACCGAACTCCGTAAATGATCCCGCCCCAACCGTTGAAATTGAAAGGGGGAATCTTGATAATACTTCTAAGGTCATTCAAAATCTCAAGAAGGTTGGAGTTGAGATTAATCCCATTCTTGTCTCAAAAGGAGACTCAATTGTGAATGCTTGCAAAGGCCTTGTGCTTGATGGAACTCAAGAAAATGAGGAAGCTATGATAGCTATCCTTGAGAAAAGGTTGGCAAAAAGTGAAGTAAGGGCAGCCTTGAATCTCCTTAAATCTCAATTCACTTCCAGGTCTCTTAATCAAAGTCTTGGCCAAACCTCTCGAGTCAATCCCAACTGTTTCAACCCAACCATCTCGCACCCTCAAAGCCAACCTCTCCAATTCCCGAAAATGAACCTTTTGAAGCCTCTCCACAAAGTCCAATACCGGGCTGGACAAGGTCAAGACATATCTCGACGGTGATCCCATTCCTAACGGTCCTCACAGCTTCTCCAAGTCATTCTATTCCTCCAAATCCAAATCAATCCTTCCTTCCCAAAAGGGAAACTTGGATGCTTAGTCCGTGGAATTGATTTCTCTATGTCTTCCATCAAAGCAAAGAAGGACAAGGTTACCACATGTAACTCACATCCCGTAAATAGCAAATCCCTTCACCTATCCAAAATTTCGGGAACTGTCAAGAAATGGGTTGATTGTTGTCGCAAGAAACCTTGCAGGGGTTAGTTTTCTTTGCCTATGAAAAATGGCAACCGCCAAGATCTTCCTCCACCTCCAACTTTGTTCATCAAATCCCATCATTCCCAAAGTTCATCACTCCCAATACTCTTCTTGATTGGGAAGTTCTTTTCACCAACTCATCTCTCCTTCACTCAATTCATGCTTGTATATGCCAAAGGGTTTAGTCTTCACCCCGTGCATTGACCTTGCAAAAACACTTTTCCTTTCACTTGTTTGAACAAAAGTGTGCCATTATGCTTTTATTAAGCAAAGCGTCAACATCTTTTCCCCAACTCTTAATCCAGGAATTGAGCCATACCTTTCACCCTTCATCACCGTAGATCCTATTAACTTCACCTCACCCAATGAAAACTCTCATTTCAAAAACTTGGTCTCTATTCCCGAGATCAAAGAATTGAGATCTTCCATTGTCAGTCGACCAAAGCAGAGCGAACCGTTATTGATCTTTCCTCGGACTCGACAGCCTATGATGATAGTGATAATGATGCTCCCTCAAGCCCTCATCAAGACTCTCCAACAATATTTCCATCCCCTACGGTTCCAATCCTCCTCAAGAATTCACTCATTCCTTCACTGTTGCTCAAGTATCAGTTCAGTCACAACCAGATCAATCCAGTGTGCCCATACAGAGCAAGAAAACCAGGAACAAGAAGAAACATTTGTGGGGCACAATGAGAATCAGAAATGATCAAATGCCCCTTAGAAGATCTCAGCGAAGTCGAAAAGGAAGACAAATTCTTCAAGTATGATGAAAGGATGTCACGGGAATGGAACAATGAGTTCTTCTACGAGAGGAGTTGAGCACGAAATGAGAAGAGAGCTAGAGGATGAAAGAAATCGAGATTCTATCGGCCCGGGCAAGAAAGAGATGAATTCTATGATCAATTGGCTGATGAATAATTGTATTTGTTGTGGAACATTTTTTTTGGTTAAAGACAATTTGTTTTGTTTACCTCAGTCTGTATGACAGTATTTTGTAAACTCTTCTCATCCTGAGATTAATTCCAAGTCTTCAATCTCATTTTGATTTCCTCTGCACTGATATGATTCCTTGGATTACTTCTTTTTATTATTTCTCTTATCAAGCTTGTGAAAACATGTTCTAAATAAATCTTCCTTTACCAAAAAGGGGAAATTGTTAGGACCTAACTTTGATCAATGTCTTAGTTAGTTGGCTTTGATAAAGGAATATATATATAGAACAGGGTTTATATCAAAAGATGTTATCTGTCATAATTCTTCACTTTGATAGCTATGTGTCGACGGCTATGATTCTCCCTTATACAATGTTTTCAATCAATCAAAAACATGAATCATAGTCACTCTCTAAGTCATCAAGATCATCAAGTGCATCTCGGTCCTTATTAGAGAACCTCTCGATAGCTAAGCCTTGCCATGATCGGCGGCTATGACTTCGGTCCTCGTACGGCCATCTCCTGTCTCACACCATGTTACCACAAACTCAACCAAGTTAGATCCTGCATCTTGCGGCTATCAAGTCCATCAATGAAGACCAATGAAGACCACCGAAGACCTTCTAGAAGCTCTCGGTTCAAGCTCACGGCTCGGGACGGCTCATGAAGACCCGCATGTGCACAAGTGGGACAAAGACCGATCAAAGCTCATTAATGTAGCCGCAGTCATATTCCAACGGCTACATTGAAGGGTATAAATAGAGGAGTTCTTCCTCTAACAAACTCACCGAAAAATACTCATTTTCCCGATCAAAAACCCTTTCCAAACACCCACACACACCTCCTGTAATCCACACACACACACACCAATCCTCACCTTTAAAACCCTGTTCCAAACCAAAACCCTCACCCCTAAACCTCTTCACCAACAAAAACAACCCCAGTGTGTTAACTCACAAACCCCAAAAACCTAAGGCGTACTTTAGGTGTAGAATCGGTTCGTAATCACTCAAGACTCGTACTTTGAGTGTATTAGTTATTTTGTAAAATCTTGAGACTTGTACTTCAAGTTGTAAAAGCACTTAAGATCTGTACTTTAAGTGTATCCCTAGTTATGTACTAATTAGGAAGAGGAAGTTCAAGGAACTTGCCTGAATCAATCATTTGTAAGTTTTGTTGATTAAAGATTATAATAAAATTGATCTCACTTGTCAAGTTTGACAGTGGGGGTGGATGTAGGAGGAGTGAACTCTGAACCACTTTAAATTCTCTGTGTTATTACATTTTTGCAATCACATTCACACACTTGCATTATTTCTTTGTGTTTGTTGTCCTACCATTATTTCAAACCTCTTTTATTCCGCTGCACAATTCAAACTATCATCTGACAGCTAAGCCAATACCATAGCTGTCTGATCATCTGCATACCAAGCAAGGGCCTTTCAATTTCCATTCTAGCAACTGGAGCGAACGTTTCTGTGAAGTCGATTCCAGGCTGCTGAGAATATCCCTTTGCAACGATTCAAGCCTTGTACTTTTGAATATCTCCATTTTGATCAAACTTTGTCTTGAATACCCATTTCAGCCCAATTATATTCTTTCCTTTAGGCAAATCAATGAGCTCCCAAGTTTTGTTTTTCTCAATGGTGGACATTTCTTGATGTAAACGAGTTGCAGCGGAATAATAAAAGGATAGTAACCGGATAGGCAAATAATTGAATCAACAACTATTTGACCCAATTCGAATCCACGAATTAGGGTTTAGCAAGATTAACACCTAAAAGATGAGAACCTCGAAGAACAGAAGGAATCCACCTTCTCGAAGGAATCCACCTTCAACAAGTCAAGAAAGACTCACAATTGCAAAGCAATCAAATAATTTATCAAAATTCAACTATCCCAAAACAAACAGATAAAGAGAGTATTTATACTCCCAATAATAACCTAAAACCCTAAGGAAAACGAAATAAACAAAGTACCCAAAATACCCTTACAAAATCGTTTTAAAAATTGGAAAATAAATAAATCTGGTGAACTTGCCGAATTTTCGCCGTCATCACGACTCGTTCTCTATCTCACGAGTCGTGCCCCGCTCCATACACTCATGATACGCGTCATTCTTGTTGATACACTCGTGCGGTTCTTGGTCATGAGTCGTGAAAGGGGTCACGAGTCGTGCTCCTCCGCATAGCTTTGTCGCACGACTTACAGTGCCACCTTCCTGCATTTTCGCCTCGGCTGTTCTTGCTACATCATACACCCCTTCTTTAAAATGATTCATCTCGGAATCATGTGATGAAAAAGGAACACGTCTCTTGCATGAAACTTCCTTCTTGGGTCTTCTCGCCGCTTGTACAGATGCCTTCTTTTGAACGGATGGTTTGCTTTTCGTAGTTCCATGTGTCGCAGTACCTGAAAGAAAAGGTTTTGGAACAAACAAGGAAATAATCCCTTTCATGGCCCCATTACCACCTTGTGCTCCTTTAGGTTTCAATGGGCTAAGATTAAACGCGACACCATCCTTCATAAAGCTTATCACATTAGTCCGCCCATTATGAGTAGAATCAACATCAAAATGCCAAGGTCTACCGAACAACAACTGGCAAGCACTCATATCCACTATGTCACAAGTAATCACATCCATATAACTGCCAATAGCAAAAGGAATGACACACTAATGCGTTACCTTCAAAGAGCCGGTAGCATTGATCCACCCAACAAAATAAGGAGATGGATGGTAACGCACCTCAAGCTTGAGCTTATTCACTAAACCACGTGCCACCAGATTCTCACTGCTTCCACTATCAATAATAATGTGTACTGCCATATCATTGACCTTACCCATTGTACGGAATATATTATGTCGAGCAGGATCAACCTCTTCCACGGGAGTAGGCAACAAAAGTTTACGAACCACATACGACTCATGGTCCTCGCAAGCATCATCATCCCCATTAGGATCGAGATGAATGATCTCACCATTACCATCATCATCACCACCCTCACGATCCACCATATTCACATTCTTTATGAGAGGATAACCACTAGAAATATGACCTGCCTCCCCACATTTAAAACACTTGGTGCCATAATTTTTGGCATAAGGATTTGCATTCTGTTGACCACCAGCAGCAGGAGCAGCGGGCTTCTTAGCCGAAACAACAACCGGATTAGTTTGACCGGCTACAACGGATTTAGAACCCACACCTTGTGTTGGCTCTTTGGCCACAATTGCATTACCAACAGAAGAGTAAGAAACAACGCTCCCAAGAGTAGTAAGCTGACGTTCAACTGTGGAAGCCCGATCAATAGCCTCATCCAAAAAGTGAACAGGTGTCAACTCAACCTGATTACGAATATCAACACGAAGCTCAGAAATAAACCTAGCAGTTAATTGTGCATCCGACTCGCACAAATCATTACGCGCAGACCAAGAGTGAAATTCATTCGTGTAAGCACCAACAGATTTAGTACCCTGTACACACTCCAAAAATTTCCGATATAGTTTTTGTTCAAAATCAGCGGGTAAAAATCGTTGCCTCAAGGCTTGTTTCATCACAGGCCACTCAGTAATCATAGGTCGGTTGTTACAAATATTTTGGGTGCGTAATTTCTTCCACCAAGCAGATGCACCACCCCTCAATTTATAAGCCACATAAGGAACTTGTCGTTTCGCAGGAATATTCATTAAAGCAAAATATTTTTCTACTTCCTCAAGCCAATCAGAAAACTCAATCATATCTAATTCACCAGTAAAGAAAGGCCAATCAGCTTTAATTTTAGGGGATTGTTCATAAATAGGATTACCTCCGACTGACTGACCACGATGATTAAAAGCCCCACGTTCGACACGTTCATCTTGTCGATCTGGCCTTTGCCCAAGATTTCCAATACCAACTTGCAAAGCCTGCAAAACCTCTGTCAACAATCTATCCCTTTCAGGGCGTTCTGCCTCTCTTTGCTCTTCGCGTTCAACACTCTCTGCTTTGCGTTGCTCCAAATCCTGTCGAAATCGTTCTAGCACAGCAGCCAAATCACCAGGGTTTGCTTGATTGTTGGCCATCTCACTCCTTGGATCGTCCGTTATCTGATACCAACCGATGTAAACGAGTTGCAGCGGAATAATAAAAGGATAGTAACCGGATAGGCAAATAATTGAATCAACAACTATTTGACCGAATTCGAATCCACGAATTAGGGTTTGGCAAGATTAACACCTAAAAGATGAGAACCTCGAAGAAAAAAAGGAATCCACCTTCTCGAAGGAATCCACCTTCAACAAGTCAAGAAAGACTCACAATTGCAAAGCAATTAAATAATTTATCAAAATTCAACTATCCCAAAACAAACAGATAAAGAGAGTATTTATACTCCCAACAATAACCTCAAACCCTAAGGAAAACGAAATAAACAAAGTACCCAAAATACCCTTACAAAATCGTTTTAAAAACGGGAAAATAAATAAATCTGGTGAACTTGCCGAATTTCCGCTGTCATCACGACTCATTCTCTATCTCACGAGTCGTGCCCCGCTCCATACACTCGTGATACGCGTTGTGCTTGTTGATACACTCGTGCGGTTCTTTGTCACGAGTCGTGACAGGGGTCACGAGTCGTGCTCCTCCGCCTAGCTTTGTCGCACGACTTACAGTGCCACCTTCCTGCATTTTTGCCTTGGCTGTTCTTGCTACATCATTTCTTCATCCATTGCTTTCTTCCAATGCTCATCCTTGGACGCTTCTTCATAATTGTGAGGTTCACAAGAGAACAATGCAGCATTAGCATCACCAGTCGCATATATTTCAATCAGCAAACACGTCCTTAAAATATGATTTTCATCATCAAAAACATCGGATGGCCGAGGCGGTATTGGGTTATTGACATTTTGAGCTTGAGATGTACTAGCTTAAGATGGATTATCTTAATATGGATTAGCCAGAGATGCTAATGGATCTTCACAAATGAACGCATCCACGACTTGTTTTCCTTTCCAATCCCACCTAGTTACTTCATCAAAGACTACATCTCTTGAAACTATGATTTTATTCGTAGCGTGGTCAAGCAGCCTATATCCTTTGGAATTCCCTTTCCTTTCAACATGCTTCTTGCCATCTCCACAATTGTGCGATTTTTTCTTTCGGCCACACCATTTTGCTGTGGTGTCCTGCTCAGTGTCAACTGTGAAAGCGTGAGTTTTTTGGAAACAAATCTTGTTTCCCTATTTTCGAATCAATGTTAAAAAGGTAAGTAGATTTTGGGACTTTCATGAAAAGATTTATTATGTCCTACCTTGACTAGGAGTTTGTAAATAAAGTAAATATCTTTTATTTATGTAAATAGTTTTTATATTAGGACTAACCTACTAACATTCTATTTCTTTGTGAGTATGGTTTATATTTCCTTATAGGTTTAGAGATCTCACAAAGGAATGAAGTTGATTGCGTGAAGACCTTCTCCATGGTGCATATAAATACAAGGCCATCAGCACAAGAGAAGACACGAATTTTGAGAGAGAAAAATACTTGTTCTTCACAGTTTTCAACATTGTTGTTTTAGGTCGTGAGTGAAGGTTGTGACATACATCCGTAACTCACATCTAGGTTTTCATTGAGTTCTTTGTTTTACTTCTGACTAGAATAGGACCTACTTGGGAAAGGGGTATTGTTCTTGTCATAGAAGGTGATTAGAACTCATTTAGTATTTTCGTCTTTTAGTTTTTCACTTATTCTTATTTTTGTAAGCATCAAAGTTTTAATAGTGAAAAGTTTTTGGGCGTAAGCCTAGTTTGCTGATCTCAAGATCAGTAAACGTATATAACTCTTGCGTTATTATTTTATTCTGTTTTATTCCGCTGCATTATCTATGGATGTGTGGGCAGTTGTGAGACACATCTGTACTCACTTCCGTATTCTGTTGTGTGTTTGAAGCTTCCTAGCTACACGAAACTTTCAATTGGTATCAGAGCCAACTCTCGATATATTACTGAGTGTTGATCCACAAAGTGTAGTCATTATGGAATGCCAAAATACCAAAACAGGCCTCCTATCTTGGATGGCACCAATTATTCTCTTTGGAAGTCTAAGATGCGAAATCACATCAAAGGTATTGATGAAAGGGCTTGGATGTGTATCCTTGTTGCATGGCAACCTCCTACTGTGGAGAAGAAGCCTGCATCTGGTGTTGGTGAGTCTATTTTCGAAAGAAAACCTGAAGATCAATGGACTCTTGAAGAAATTCTTTCTGCCAATTATAATTCGAAAGCAATGGGTGCTATTTCCAGCCATGGTTATGGGAATATGTACAAGCTTATCACTAATGAAAGTGTTGCTAAAGCTGCTTGGGATATTTTGCAAACACAATGTGAGGGAGCACCAAGTGTAAAGGCTACTAGGCTTAGAATTTTAATGGATAGATTTGAGATCCTTCGAATGGAAGAATCTGAGGACATTGTTTCATATGCTGCTAAAATTCATGAAATTTCAAATGAGTGTACAAGTCTGGGAGAATCAATCTCCAATGCAAGACTTGTGAGTAAAATTTTAAGGACCTTACCTGAGAGGTTCAACATAAAAGTAGCTGTGATTGAGGAAACAAATGACACCAACACTGTAGGTCTAGATAAAATTGTAGGAATCTTGACTGTGTTTGAGCTAAACCTTGAAGCTCAGAAAAAGAACAAATCCATCAGTCTTGCTCTCAAAAGTGCTGCTGCTCTTCCAAAAGAGCTTGTGAAACTATCCTCTGAGATTGACAAATCAAATCTTGAAGAAGAGGATGTGGCTTTTATTTCTAAAAAATTCAGTTCCATACTGAAAAACAAAAGGATGAGTAAGTTTCCAAATAGACCTGCTCCCAGTGCTGCTGAAAAGCCAAAACCTAGCACTGAGAATGGATTCAAGAAACCAAGTTTTGACAATAAAAAATCCTCTGAGTCTGTTCAATGTAGGGCATGTCGTGGCTTTGGTCACTATGCCAATGAGTGTGCAAATACACTTAAAAGGAAGGGAATGAGCTTAACTGCTACTCTTAGTGACAATGAGGATGAAGATGAAGTGGCTAACATGTCTATAATCAACTGCCATTCTGTGTTTAATGCTTTTTCTGCAGATATAGAAGTTCCTGAAGAAACTGTGAATGTGGTCACAGATGTGAACACATCTGGTGTTACATCTGACTTAATGCTGAACTGTTTCTCTGTAAAAGGAGATTCAGATGATGAAGATAGGGACATTCCCTATGAGGAACTTTTTGCAACTTACAAAGAGTTGCATACAGATTGGATGAAGAGGATGGACAAGATAGAGGTACTTGCAAAGGTAAATAAATCTTTTTCTGATAAAATTGGTTATTTGTGAAGATGAAAAGGCTAGACTTTCAAAAGAAAATGATGATCAAAAAGATACCATTGCCAAACTTGAAGTCCTTGTGACCAAAAGAGAAGTTGAGCTTGAAAAATTCAAAAATTAGTGTGAAAAAACTGAAAGTACTTTTACCAAGTTAAACAAAAGTAAAATGAAACTTGATGAAGCTATTTTTATGGGTCAGCTTAACAAAATTGGTCTGGGCTTTGAACAAAGTAATTTTGTAAAGGAGGGATGTGATGCTTCTACTTCAAAAAGTGTGGAAAAACCATGTTCTAAAGAAAAATCCTTTTTGAGTGAGAATAGGCCTAGGAGGAGGCACTACATCTGCCATTATTGTTTTGCTCCTGGGCACATTAGACCCTTCTGTTACAAACTTAAGGCTGACAAAAAATCTGGTTACTTCAATCAGCCTCAGATGTGTGAGAAGATGTATGCACATCCGAACACACATCCTGGTAATTTGAGACCTCTGCACCACAAAAAGAAAGCTGTAAAGCAGTGGGTGGCCAAACCAAGTGCTACCTGCAATGTTGTTTACTCTTCCCTCAAGAGTACTGTCTCTGGCTCTTGGTATTTTGATAGTGGGTGCTCTAGGCACATGACTGGAAACCAAGCTGTTCTTCTTGACTATGAATTAATTAGTGGGGGGAAAGTAAACTTTGGTGGAGGTGCTCAAGGAAAAATTGTTGGGAAAGAAACCCTAGATGTCAAGGGTCTCCCTAAATTGCACAATGTGTACCATGTGGAAGGCTTGAAAGCCAACCTGATAAGCATCAGTCAACTGTGTGATGATGACCTTTATGTGAAGTTTAACAAACACTTGTGTGAAGTATTTGATAAAGACAATAAGTGTGTGTTTACTGGTCCTAGATCTTCTGACAATTGTTACCAATTTGGTGACAATCTTTCTTGCCTAAGCTCACAAGCTAATGATGTCAATCTGTGGCACCAAAAATTAGGGCATGCTAGTTGTAGAACTCTAGAAGAACTTCAAAGATTTGAAGCTGTTAAAGACCTCCCTAAGCTGAACTTCAAGAACCCTGATGTCTATGGTTCATGTCAAAAGGAAAAGCAAACAAAAGCATCACATAAAAAGGTCCAACAGTGCTCCACATCTGGGTGTTTGGAGCTGATTCATACTGATTTGATGGGACCTATTGAAGTAGAAAGCTTTGGTAGGAAAAAGTACACCTTTGTGTGTGTTGATGATTATTCTAGGTACACTTGGGTAATGTTCTTAAGAGAAAAATCTGAAACAATTGGAGAATTCAAGAATTGGTACAAAAAGGTTAGAAATCTTTATGGTCTTAAGACTGTGAGGATTAGGTCTGACCATGGCATTAAATATGAGAACCAAATATTTACTGCCTTCTGCAATTCTAAAGGAATCACACATGAATTTTCTGCACCAATCACCCCACAGCAAAATGGAATTGCTGAAAGGAAGAATAGAACTTTGCAAGAAATGGCTAGGGTTATGCTAAGCTCTAAAAAATATGTCCAAGAAATTTTGGGCAGAAGCTTTGAACACTGCCTGTCACATTGGCAATAGAGTGTTCCTTAGGATTGGTAGCACTGTCACTCCTTATCAAATCCTCCTTGGAAAGAAACCCACTGTGAAGTACTTTCATGTGTTTGGGTGCATTTGTTACATTCTCAATGATAGAGAATATTTGTCTAAATTTGATTCAAAGAGTGATAAAGCAATTTTCATGGGATATTTCACTAATAGTAGAGCTTATAGAGTTTTTAATCTAAAAACAAAGACCATTATGGAATCTGCTAATATTGTTTTTGATGACTCACTTGATCTTAACCTCGAGACTGCTGAGGATGATATTTCAGGTTGCTTATTGGACTGGAAGGATGCAGAAACAAATGCTGAAGAACCAACAGAAACTACCAGTATTGAAAAACCTGTTGAACCAGAAAAGGATGTAACCAAGGATGTGGACACATCTGCATCTACATCTGAACCCACATCTGCTCCCACATCCACTCAAAATCCTGTAACTGAGGACAGTTCCTCTGAATCTGATCAGGATGATGCTCCATAAGAGAATGTGGATGGGTGTGTGCATAGATCAAGGGATATTACCTCTAAAATCTAGAAAAATCACCCCACTTCACAAATTGTGGGAGATGTGCAAGGCCAAGTGAGAACTAGACAGAAAGAAAGAGTGGACTACAGAAAGATGGCTGGTTTGTGGAGGTTCTCATCAGCATACTTCCAGGTAAGTTTTTGCTATTTTGTTTCAAAGATTGTACCTAAGAATATTACTGAAGCATTGAAAGATGTTGACTGGTTTCTTGCTATGCAAGATGAGTTGATTCAATTTTAAAAGAATGAGGTTTGGACTCTTGTCCCTAGACCCTCTCATGGAAATGTCATAGGAACCAAATGGATTTTAAAGAACAAAACTGATGAGCAAGGTGTGATCACTAGAAATAAAGCTAGGTTAGTTGCTCAAGGTTACACTCAAATTGAAGGAATTGATTTTAAGGAGACATTTGCACCTGTTGCAAGGATTGAGTCCATTAGGCTTCTGTTAGCCATTGCTTGTTACCTCAAGCTTACTCTTCATCAAATGGATGTTAAGAGTGCCTTTCTAAATGGGATATTGAATGAGGAAGCCTATGTTGAACAACCTAAAGGCTTTGTGGATTCCAAGTATCCTAACCATGTGTACAAACTGAAAAAGGCTCTGTATGGGCTGAAACAAGCCCTTAGAGCTTGGTATGGTAGGTTGACTGACCATTTGCTTCACCTAGGATTCAAGAGAGGTGAGGTTGACAAAACATTGTTTGTGAGGAAAAATAAAAAGGAGATTCTTGTGGCACAAATCTATGTGGATGATATTGTGTTTGGGTCAAACTCTGACCCTATGCTAGCTGAGTTTGTGGATAGCATGACTTCCACATTTGAGATGCGTATGGTAGGTGAGTTGAATTATTCCTTGGGCTTACAGATAAAACAATTCAAGGATGGCATGTTCATCTCTCAGTCTAAATATGCCAAGAATCTTGTGAAAAAGTTTGAACTTGAACACTCTTCACATCAAAGAACACCAATGGGATCTTCCCAAAAGCTGAGTCATGATTCAGATGGTGAGAGTGTTGACCAAACCCTATACAGAAGCATGATTGGAAGTCTGCTTTACCTCACAGCAAGTAGACCTGACATAATGTATAATGTGTGTCTCTGTGCAAGATACCAGGCCAACCCAAAGGTGTCCCATCTTAAAGCCTTGAAAAGAATCATTAGATATGTGAGTGGGACTGTGAACCTAGGGTTGTATTATTCTAAAGAGACAAACACCAATTTGGTTGGCTATACAGACTCTGACTGGGCTGGAAACAGTGATGAAAGGAAGAGTACTACAGGTGGATGCTTCTACCTAGGAAACAACCTTGTGTCTTGGTATAGTAGGAAGCAGAATTGTGTGTCCTTATCCACTGCCGTAGCTGAATATGTAGCCCTTGGAAGTTGCTGCACACAACTGCTTTGGATGAATCAAATGCTGAAAGACTATGGATTGAATAGCAAAATTTTGACTGCTTTTTGTGATAACAAAAGTGCCTTGGACATATCAAAAAATCCTGTCCAACATTCTAGAACAAAACACATTGATATTAGACATTATTTCATTAGGGATCTTGTAGAACAAAAAACTGTGTGTCTGGAATTTGTTGGGACTGAAAATCAATTGACTGATATATTTACAAAGGCATTAGATTTAGAGAGATTTTCCTCCTTGAGGAAGTCTCTTGGTTTGTGTGATATCTAAGGTTGTGAGCACAAATGTGTCTCACATACTCTAACACATCTGTATACTAGATTAACAAAAAAATAAAAAAATAAATATATATATATATATATATATATATATATATATATATATATATATATATATATATATATATATATATATAATTTTTTTTAATTTTTTTAATTTTTTTGTTAATCTAGTATACAGATGTGTTAGAGTATGTGAGACACATTTGTGCTCACAACCTTATATATATATATATATAGCTTTGACTTTGTTCTGATCACTTAATTGTGAGCACTTCCTGTTCTTGTCATCTTTTGATGACTTGATATAACCTTCTTAGGTATCTCACAGTGGGTGCTATAAAAGAAAAAAATAGTGAGAAGCAGCTGCTTCACCCTTAGTATGAAGCCATACCATTGTGATCAAGTGATTCTCATAAGAAATCTTGAAATCAAACTTGACAAGATCATTGAGAAAAGGGCTATCTTTGGGATTCAAGTAAAGTGAAAGCTACTCACTAGGCAAAAATCCACAACAAAAAATTGGTGGATGCATCCTAGAGGCTGTGCAGATTGGATTATTGCTCATTGACTTTTTGTGATCAAAATGTGTCCCCAAATGTGACTCACATCCTATGCCACATCTGTGAGCTGATATTTTTCCTTCACCTGTGTGTTTGCATCATGCTAGGCATACTGCATTTTTTAGGTCATATAGGATGCTTTGTAAATATGCTAATTAATTTATTTTCATTCTTAATTTACTCCTTGATTTAACATGTTTTTGCTTTCCAAAATCTCTTATGAAAAAGAAAGATGTGTATCAATCCAAATTTGAAAAGGAAGGACAATTTTAAAAGGGATTCAGCTTTGAAAAGATATGGCTGAAGTATTTTGTTTCCATAAAAATCTGACAAAATCTTGTTTATTTTAATCCCTAATTTTTCGAAGGTTGTTGTGTGTGGTAATCTCAAGGGGTTATAGCCGTTGGAGGACTTCTAAGGTATTTAGGATGTGTGAAACCTTTTTGGAAAAGGAATGCCTGATTAAGTTGGAAAGGGGGAGTTGTGAGTATTTATTAGGGCTCACATCCGTCCCATCTCCCATAAACCCTCAGCTAAACCCTTGTTCTTCCCTCGTTATTGCTCACAATCACACACATTGCAATTAATTCTCTTTTTACTGTTCAACCTAACCCTGTTTTACAGATTAAATGGCTTCCCACAATCAAATTCGTGAAGAAGACGTCCTTGATATTGAGCCAATTTCAGTGGCCATAGCTGAAGCCCCCATTGTCGCCAATCCTGCAATATCCAAATTTTTCGCTAAAATTCCTCCTCCCTCGTCCTCGTCTGGCTCATCCATGGAAGCTCCAACCTCAAAATCCCCTTCCTTGGAACCCTTGAATGCTCCATTATCCCCTACAAACCCTAATCCTCCAACTTCTCCAGTTTCTCAACCATCGGTTGTACCCCCTGTTTTGACCACTGTTCCTATTGTGGAAGCCCCATCATAAAAAAAGAGGAAGCTAAACCCCTCGAAACCCATGAGCCACTACGTCAATCCAGCTCCTCCAAGGAACCTTCGTCGATTGCACAGGGTACAAAAGCTGTCAGAGGCAGACAAAGCCAAAAACCTCAAGAAACCTGGAGGTAAACCATCTTCTGCTATTGTTTGTGATGAAGAAGAGGAAGAAGAGGAAGACCAACCTCTTATCAAAACCAGGATTCAACCCACTCCTCCATCCAATGCTCCTCCTTCTATTGATATCATTGCCCCTGCCGTAGCTCCTACTGATGCTATTCCTCCTTCTGACCCTGTTGATCCTACTCCTGTTGATCCTACTCCTGCAGATCATACTCCTATTGTTGCTCCTGAGGCTGCCCCCGCTGCTGATGAGCCTACTGATGATAGTGATGAGGAACCACTGGCAAATATCCTCATAGAGTTGAGAGGTAAGAAGAAGATGGCTGCTACTGACTTAGAGCCAATTGCTGAAACTGCTGATGACTCTGAATCCAGCTACGAGAGTGATGATACTGCCTCTGATGAAAACTACAAACTGGGAAGAGCTGAGCTAGAACAAGAAAGGAGGATCAGACCATTGATGCCCCCTCTGGTGATGAAACAGAAGCTGAATCTGTCAAAGTGCCTTCTCCTGTCAAAGTTGTGCCTGCAGATGTGCACACATCTAGGCGCACATCCACCAGAAAGAAAGCTGAAAAGGGTAACTCTAAATCCCTCTTCATATCTCCTGCTTTTAATCCCATCTCTACTAAATTTCTATCCAAGGATGCCTTAGATAGGTTTGGCCAGATTGTGAATAAGGCCTTCATAGTTGAAATGAAAAGGGATAGAGATACTTTCTCTAAGTTGGGTTTGGATAAGTTTTTTGAGGAGAGAGGATTGTTTTTTACTGTGGATCACCCTCTTTCCTTTTATCCCAAAATGGTTTATGAGTTCTATGCTAATTTGACCAAAGGGTTAGATAGACCCTCATCCTCCTACTCAGTCTATGTGAGAGGAAAATTTATTCCTTTCACTCCTTCTGTGATCAATGATTTGCTTGGGTTAGAAAATAATTTAGATCGGGTCTGTGATGTGACTGAGGAAGACCTAGTTTCTACCATCACCCATGGAAAAATAACTTCTTGGCCCATTAAGCCAAAGGATTTGGGTAGTGGCTCCCTTTCTTCTCTTTTCTGTTTTCTCCACACCATCCTTACTGCCAACCTGTGCCCCTCCAATAATAAAACCTCAGTTACCAGGGTTCAAGCTGACTTGCTGTATAGGTTGGGTGCTAAAAGGAACATCAATTTTGGAGAATTCATTTTTAGGAAAATTTGTGGCTATGGAGAGTCCCTTTCAAAGAAATGGTCTTTGCCCTATCCCTCTCTCATTTCTCAAATTTTGGTTGCTCAAGGAGTTAAGCCTGAAAAAGGTGAGGATAGAATTGATAAGTTTGAATTCTTCAAGGAATCCAAGACCCTATTGGATGAAAAACAAAGATTTGTTGATCTCCCACTGGGAGTTGTGGCTGAAATAGCAATGCCAAATGTGGACACATCCAGTCCCACATCTGTATCTCCCTTTGATATTCAAATGAAAGACCTGGATGAAGAAATAGCAGCTGCTGAAGCCTTGACTCTTGCACTGACTGATCAACTGCAAGCCTCCAAATCACATGCCAACAACCTCAAAGCTCTAAAGGATAGACTTCTAAGGTGGCATGCATCTCTTTCTGCTCAAAAAGGGGGATAAGGGACTAGTGCTGAAGCTGCTGCTGCTGGTACTTGGAGACAGTGGGAACTTTAATTGAGGGGGAGAAGATTTGAAGATGTTTTTTGCTTTATGGTGGTTCTTAAAACAATTTTAATTTCTGTTTTAGTTTTTAAACATTGGTCTATAATAACTTAAAACAGGTTGCTGCTGAATGGTTTGCTTTTACTTTTAATATAATGAACTTCTGGTTTTTGCTCTAATCTGTTGTATGCAGTTTTTGTGTGTGGATGTGTAAACACATCTGGACACACATCCATTCAGGGGGAGTCTTTGCTGTTGAAAATGTTGATCCAAAATGATCAAATCATTAATCTTTGATTTTGAACAGAAAGTCCAAAATAGTGGGAGATTGAAAGCGTGAGTTTTTTGGAAACAAATCTTGTTTCCCTATTTTCGAATCAATGTTAAAAAGGTAAGTAGATTTTGGGACTTTTATGAAAAGATTTATTATGTCCTACCTTGACTAGGAGTTTGTAAATAAAGTAAATATCTTTTATTTATGTAAATAGTTTTTATATTAGGACTAACCTACTAACATTCTATTTCTTTGTGAGTATGGTTTATATTTCCTTATAGGTTTAGAGATCTCACAAAGGAATGAAGTTGATTGTGTGAAGACCTTCTCCATGGTGCATATAAATACAAGGCCATCTGCACAAGAGAAGATACGAATTTTGAGAGAGAAAAATACTTGTTCTTCACAGTTTTCAACATTGTTGTTTTAGGTTGTGAGTGAAGGTTGTGACATACATCCGTAACTCACATCTAGGTTTTCATTGAGTTCTTTGTTTTACTTCTGACTAGAATAAGACCTACTTGGGAAAGGGGTATTGTTCTTGTCATAGAAGGTGATTAGAACTCATTTAGTATTTTCGTCTTTTAGTTTTTCACTTATTCTTATTTTTGTAAGCATCAAAGTTTTAATAGTGAAAAGTTTTTGGGCGTAAGCCTAGTTTGCTGATCTCAAGACACTACAAGAAACAGAGTTATTAGGGTCGGCACATTCCCATCCCAAAAAGTCATTTTGCCGTCCCAAATACTATTTAGGTCGGGAAACGAGGGTCCTAAATAACATGCGACTCTAAAAGTTTTAGGACCCCCGTCACTGTCTCAAATACAATATTTAGGTCGGGATGTAGCCGATCCTAATAAAAATTTATTTTTTTTATTTTTTTTTTGCGGGAAATTTTTGGAGCCAAATAGTTTTTGGTATCCGTTATTAGGGACGAGATAGCCGACCCAAATAATATTTGGCGCCTTTTTTTTTGGAGGGAAATTATTAGGGACCCTATCGCCCGACCCAAATATATTTTGCGCCAAAATCACATTTTTTGCGGGAAAGTAATTAGGTCGGATATAAACGACCCAAATAAAATTTGGTGTCAAAATGTGAATATTTACCATTAATTATCAAAAACTACTAATCTTCTACTAATTATATATATACACATGCATACATTATACTTGTAAATATATCAAATTATAATTGTAAATATATCAAAAGGACCTAACAATAAGAAAATAATGCATTAACTAAATTTAATCAACCACATCATCTAAATAAAAAGTTAACTGTTACCTAATAATTAAGGTAGATGAAATAGAAGGATTCAATACTCCTTTTAAAATAATTTGATCTAAAACTAGATCAGTAATATAACTCTTGCGTTATTGTTTTATTCTGTTTTATTTCGCTGCATTATCTGTGGATGTGTGGACATTTGTGAGACACATCTGTACTCATCTGTTGTGTGTTTGAAGCTTCCTAGCTACACGAAACTTTCAAACTGCCTTTTGATTCCATTTTCTTTGCAATAATCCATAAATGGATGGCAGAGAAATTCACCTCCACGGTCGGTTCTTAAAGCCTTTATCTGAAGCCCACTTTCTCGTTCAACAAGAGCTTTGAAGTTCAAGAATGTAGAGAATGCCTCAGATTTTTTATGAAGAAAATAAACCCACATCATCCTTATGTAGTCATCCACAAAGAGAATGAAATATCTCTTGTTCCCTGGAGTAAGAGACTATGTAGGACCACTTATATCGGAATGAACAAGATCCAATGGTGCTATTGAACACCAAGATACTTTTGGGAAAGGAAGCCTATGCATTTTTCCGAAAATACAACCTTCACACACTTGACTATTCTTTTGAATTGAAGGAAGTCCGATCACCATATTTTTCTCCTTGAGCAATTTAAGACCGTTGCCATGTAAATGTCCATAACGCAAATGTCAAAGATGTGACAAATCTGCACTTTCAGCTTTGGGTACGTGATCTTCATGAAAAGGCAAAATGAGAGAGAAAGTCTTGTTTCTCATCTCAATATTTGCAATAACAATATTCTTCTTTTTGTCAAGAATTTTGCTTCTCCCATCATCAAAATGAACAGAAAAATCCTTTTGGATGAGCTGACCAACACTAAGAAGGTTGTGTGAAAGATTAGGAACATAAAGAACATCAGTAATAAACTTCTGATTACCTTCCTGTAAGTACCCAATCCGGATCGCTCCCCATCCGAGCACACGGGAAACACCGCGAACTCACACAAACGTGATCCCGAAGACACGTAACCTACAAAAGGTCCAAAACCACCAACCAAACCAATGTAGGACCCTTCTGGGATAAAATAAAACAGAAGGACTTTTTGGGAATTTACAAAAATGGTCAGCCTGCAAAAGTGTCCACACGGACCACTTTGCAGGGTGAAAACCATCATTGCAAAATTCCCTTAAAGTCCACAATATTCCCTCAAATCCCGAAAAACCAAAAAATTGGGATTGCAAAGGAATCCGTGCGGACCTCTTTGCATATTTTTGGGGCCTATAAATAGAGGGCTCCCCCTCTCATTTTCTTCACTCCTCCCTTCTCTCCTCCCTCCCCCCAGCAAGCTGGGAACATTCTAAGGCATCCTGAGCCCCTCCGGCCCTTCCCGAGGCGCTCCCGAAGCATCCCAAATTCCTGTCGGTCCATCCCGAGCCATTCTGAGGCATCCCGAAGCCCTGCCGGCACATCCCGAGGCACGCTGAACCTCTGCCTGAATCCACCTAGCAATCCCGAGGCACGCCGAACCTCTGCCCGAATCCACCTAGCAATTCCGAGGTACGCCGAACCTCTGCCCGAATCCACCTAGCAATCCCGAGGCACGCCGAACCTCTGCCCGAATACACCTAGCAATCTCGAGGCACAATGAACCTCTGCCCGAATCCACCGAGGCACGCCGAACCTCTGCCCGAATCCACCTAGCAATTCCGAGGTACGCCGAACCTCTGCCCGAATCCACCTAGCAATCCCGAGGCACGCCGAACCTCTGCCTGAATACACCTAGCAATCTCGAGGCACAATGAACCTCTGCCCGAATCCACCTAGCCATCCCGAGGCACGCCGAAGCTCTAGGCTTCATTCGATCGAATGAAGCCTTGAGATTGATACCGAATGGAAAAGAACCAGAAACAATGGGTTACAAACCCTAGATAAAGAAAGACTCTCTTTTCCTTTATTCTCTATTGATTCAATAATCAAAAACTCCAATTTTCGGATTACAACTTTAGGGCTATTTTATAGCACCCATAAAACTTGGAAAACAAGAAATAAAGTCCTAAAATAATGTCTAACCTATAAGGTAACCTATTAGGAGTCTAATACTAATAAATCAAGTCTAAATCTACTCTAAAACCTCCTATAATTATTCTACTAAAATTAATTCCGAAAATAATAATAAAATCATAAAAGATATGAAAATATATTCCTCCATTCCTGTCTCGATCTACATCATTCTTGATTGGCAGAATGACAAAAATAAGAAACTAAATATAAACTAAAACAAATTAAATATTAAAATACTAATTAAAATACAAAAACAATTAATATATTTGATTTCGTCAAATATCCTTCCTACATCAATGAGTCCTGGATAAAGTGTAGCACTTGTGATCAAATCATATACATATTTTCTTATGTATGTTTGTAGTCATGTTGTGGGTCGTTGGATCACTAATGGTACATGATTTGGTTTGATTCACCATTGATATGAAACTTTTCAACAGTGATTGCTTCATTAAACTAGGGGTAAACATTTCAAAAATACATCTGAATAAGGAAAAGAATTCAGCATAATTAAACTCATTTTAATTTCCGAAGCCGGAAAGAGAAAATGCAATGCACCTGTGTTCAATAAGGACAGAAGTATGACGGGACAAGGAACGAATTCTGCCAACTAGATCCAAGTTCTTACTTGGAACGGATGGCTTCCAAACTCATACCAACTAGATCTAAGTTCATGTCATCAGCAACCTGACCGATGATCACCATTGGCTTGTTCCCTTCTCCAAGTTGCTCTAAGAGCCTAAATTCTTGAAATCCACCTGTGCTTATCTAACCAAAAGATCAAAAGATAGATCAATAATTTCTACGCATAAGAGGAAAAATAAAAATAAAATATATCTATTATATGTACCTTTGGTCAATAGAATTAGAATTATCTGGAAGAAGTTGGCCACTATTATGCTGTCGGAATTGAATAAGAACCGAGAATATTTGTAGGAGTATGCTTTTTTTTTGTTAATTCTTGATATTCATAGTTGAGTCTTTGTCTAACAAATTAAGCGCCGAATTAAAAGAGTACTGGGATCTCTTAACTAATTTACACCCCTTTATTCCTACGCCAAGTCAAATAGTTATGTTAAAGTTCCCTTGTTGAAACTAGAAAGTTGATTAGCTATGCCAGAGTTTCATTGTAGAGAGTGGAAACTAGAACAGTGTTTAAGTTACCTATTCATCTAAAAATCACAAACCGAATACAGTGCGTACACATGCACTCTCAAATTCTTCAACAAATGCAAGTGGAATGTCTCGAACTTATGACGCAGCACGGAAGAGATAGATTCGTGATTAGTCAACTAATCACAAGAGTTCTCAAGCAAAGAACCCTAGAACACAATAAACTGGAATCCACCAGAAAAGGATAAAACCCTTCGAAATTAATTATCAAAAAATGTGTTCAACAATGCCCTAAAAGTGTTTAAATACTTCCCCAAACCCTAAGACAAGATAATAAACCAATTACCAAAATAACCCCAAACTTATAGTCAATCAACAGCAAAAACGGACTTAAAAAAGAAACTGGAAACTCCTCCGTCGACGCGAGGCGGGCGCCTGGGATCAACTCAGGCGGACGCCTGAAGAGCAGAAAGATCGCCCTTTATCGAACCAGCGTGAGGCAGGCGCTTGGGCTTGGCTGGGGCGGCCGCTTGAGCGGCAGAAAGAATCTCCTTCGTTGGACCAACGCGAGGCGGGCGCCTGGTAGGGGATGGGGCGTACGCCTGAGAGGCAGAAGGAAACCTCGTTGTTGAGCCAACATGAGGCGCACGCCTGGGAGGTGGTGGGGCGGCCGCCTGGTCCTCAGCAGCAGAATCGTCTCCTGCATTAGTCTCCTCCACCTCTAAAGAACTCGACCCCGAGTTCACATTGGGATAAAGAACCCCATCCGCGTGGTACTCGTAAATATCAGCAACATTGAACGTGTTCGAAATGTTCAAATCATCGGGGAAGGCCATCACATAAGCGTTATCATTAATTTTCCTGGTCACTTTGAAAGGTCCATACTTGTGGGGTTGCAACTTCTTGTAAGTACCAACGGGAAAACGTTCCTTCCGCAAGAACACCATCACATCATCCCCAACTGCGTAAACTTTCACCCACTTCTTTTTGTCAGCAGCCGCCTTGTTTTTCAACCCCGTAGCCTCTAGCTTCGCCTTGACCGCATCCTTGAAAACTTGCACTCCCTTGGCCATATTCTCAGCAGCTTGACTCCCCTTACGACCGTTAGGTAATGGCACCAAATCCACCACATGCCTAGGAACATATGTATACACCAAGGAAAAAGGTGACTTCCCTATCACTGAGTGGACTGGACTGTTATAAGAAAACTCCACCTGTGGTAATGCTAGATCCCACTATTTCGGCTTGTCACCACAAACACTCCTAATCATGTTTCCCAAAGTTCGGTTAGTGACCTCCGTTTGTCCGTCCGTCAGCGGATGAGCTGTAGAACTCCTATTCAGTGAAGTGCCGAACATACGCCACAAAGTAATCCAGAAGTGGCTCAGAAACTTGGTGTCCCTGTCCGAGGTAATGGACCTAGGAACTCCATGCAGCCGTACAATCTCCCTGAAAAATAACCTCGCAATATTGGATGCGTCCGCCCTCTTCTTGCAAGCGATAAAATGGGACATCTTGGAAAACCGATCCACCACAACAAATACAGAATCCACGCCCCACTGTGCACGAGGTAAGCCCAAAACGAAGTCCATGGATAGATCCAGCCAAATATCATCCGGAATAGGTAGAGGTAAGTAAAGACCAGTATTTTGAGACTGACGTTTAGAAACCTGATAAACATAGCATCTCCTTACAATCGAACTCGCGTCCTTCCTCAGGTGAGGCCAGAAATAATGCTCCTCCAAACCCGCAATAGTCTTGTCACGTCTCAAATGCCCACCAAGACCCCCACCATGTAAGTCACGAATCAGTTTCTCCCATAGGGAAGAAATAGGAATGCACAACCGATCCCCCTTAAACAGAAAACCATCTCGGATATGAAAATCTACACTCGGATGCTTGCCCACACACTTCGACCATATCTCCATAAAATCTGCATCCTCCTCGTACAAGTCTTTCAGCAAGTCGAAACCCACAACTTCTTGGGATAGGGTGAGTAACAAAGAAGCCCTCCTGCTCAAAGCATCCTCCACCTTGTTTTGAACTCCTGACTTATGCCAAATGATGATAGGAAACTTCTGCAAGTAACTAACCCAGCGAGCATGCATCTTGTTTATCACTTTCTGATTGTGCAAGAACTTTAAAGCTAGATGATCCAAAAACAGAATAAACTCCCTCTGAACCAAGTAGTGCTCCCACTGTCGCAAAGCTCGAAAAACTGCATAAAACTCTTGATCATAAGTACTCCACTTCTGTCGAGCCTCGCTCAACTTCTCACTGAAGAAGGCCACCAGACGCTTTTCTTGTGAGATAACAACCCCAATTCCCACACCACTAGCATCACACTCCACCAGAAATATTTTGTCAAAATCTGGTAGGGCAAGAACTGGTGCGGTGCAAAGCTTCTCCTTGATGAGGGCAAAACTCTGATCTTGCTCATGACCCCAATGAAATTTCCCCTTCTTCAGACACTCGGTAATAGGTGCCGTAATGGTGCTGAAATCCCGTACAAACCTCCTGTAAATGTAGCCAAGTCATGGAAACTGCGCACCTCCGTGACTGATTGTGGAACCATCCAATCACTTATCGCCCTCACCTTCTCCTCATCAACTTGAATCCCATCCTCACCAACAACAAATCCCAGAAAAAGTAATTTGTTGGTGCAGAATATACACTTCTTAAGATTGATATACAACTGATTATCTTTTAAAACCTGCAACACTTGACTAAGATGTTCCAAATGTGCAGTTCTATCTTTACTATAAATCAAGATATCATAAAAATAAACTACTACAAAAGAGCCAATAAAAGGTCGGAATACCTGGTTCATCAACCTCATGAAGGTACTAGGGGCATTAGACAACCCGAATGGCATGACTAGCCACTCATAAAGACCATCCTTGCACTTGAAACCCGAATGGCATGACTAGCCACTCATAAAGACCATCCTTGCTCTTGAAAGTTGTCTTCCACTCATCCCCAGGTCTGATCCGAATCTGGTGGTACCCACTGCAGAAATCCAACTTCGTAAACACCTTAGAACCGGATAACTCATCAAGCATGTCCTCTAAACGCGGGATAGGAAATCTGTACTTGATGGTGATCTTGTTGATGGCTCTGCTGTCAACACACATACGCCACTAATTTCCCTTCTTTGACACAAGGACTGGTACTGCACATGGACTCATGCTCTCCCTGATGAACCCCTTCCGCAGCAAATCCTTAATCTGCTCTCTAAGTATCTCGTTCTCCTTTGGGCTCATGCGATAATGCGGGAGGTTTGGTAGACTAGCTCCTGAAATCAAGTCAATCTGATGCTGAATATCCCGCATGGGAGGGAGCTCGTTAGGCAACTCGTCAGAAAGCAACTCCTGAAATCCTGAAAGGAGTTCTTCAATATCCCTCGGCATCCCCATCTCCACACTAACAGAACCCAACAGCCCTTTAACCACTATCGGACAAAAGAAATCCGCTTCATCAATAGCTATTGTCAAGTCTTTCTCGTTATGTATGAGCATCACAACTGGTTTCTCCTTCTCAACCTGTTTCTCAAAACGTAGTACAGGAGCTATAGCAATTTTATGGTTATTCCAAGTGAACAACAGTATATTATCCCTACCTCGATAAGTGATATCATGATCATACTGCCATGGGCGACCAAGCAATATGTGACACACGTCCATACTTAGAACATCACAAATAACCTCCTCTTTATAATGCCTGCCAATGGAAATAGGGACCCTGCAAGTTCGTGTTACTCGTAGTTTCGAACCTTTATTCACCCATCCCAAACTATAAGGGTTATCATGAGGTTCAGTCTGTAAACCCAGAAACTCAACCAATTTCTGCGAAACAAGATTTTCAGTACAACCGTTATCAATAATCATATTACATACCTTGTTCTTGACAGAACAGTGTGCTCTCAGCAGATTTTTCCGTTGGCCCTCGTCCTTAATATCTGTTGAAGCACGAACCCGACCCTCTCCTCAGACTCCTCCTCAGCAAATTCAACCCCTTCATACTCATTCACTTCGGGTTCTTCCTCGTCGTACTCATGCAAAACTGCAGCAGTTCTCCGGGTGGGGCAAACATTCGACCTGTGACCATATCCCTGACAACAAAAACACTTATCCCCTGTTGGCTTGGTGTACGGATTCGCTGCTTTCTGTGTCGGAGCCTTGTTCACTGTGCTACTACTAGCATTGCCTATACTCTTGGCCTGCGGAGTTGGGTCTTTATCAGTTACTGCTTCAGAACTACCCTGCTGTGGAAACCTGCGAAAAGGGGTAAAAATTTCCGCGCTCGACTTCTCCATAAGTTCAGCTTTTAATGCCAGAGTGGTAGCATCCGTTAAAGTCCACACTTGATGCAAACCCATCTTTTCTTGTATCGAACCCTTCAACCCATGAGCAACATGTTTTTCCCACCAAATCGCAGCAGTACTCTTCAATCGGATCGCCACCATCTTTACCTGTTTATTCGTAGGCACCTCCATAACCTCGAAGAAACGATCAACGTCATTCTTCCAATCAAGAAAATCTTCAATTCCCATGGTTCCATAGAATAACGGAATATCAGCCTTAATCCTATAATCCTGGTGGTGCCGATTACCACCCTGCCCCGGCTCATCATCACTATCAACCTCAACATTGGAATTGGAATTAGAATCCTCTTCATCCCTATTTTCGACCCCCCTAGGGCGTCGGCCATGTTCAATACCCCAGTCTCTCTCGCCACCACGGTTACGATTAGCACGAGCGTTTGGACCCTATTGAGCAGCCATGAACGCCGCCATCTGTGTTGTCAACGCAGCAATAGCGGTGGTTATTTCAGCGATATCTGCTCTTGTTACTTGATCCCCCATAATGAATCAGTGATGAAAGAAAGGTTAAGCCTGCTCTGATACCAACTGACACAGCACGGAAGCGATAGATTCGTGATTATCGCACTAATCACAAGAGTTCTCAAGCGAAGAACCCTAGAACACAATAAACTGAAACCCACCAGAAAAGGATAAAACCCTTCAAAATTAATTATCAAAAACTGTGTTCAACAATGCCCTAAAAGTGTTTAAATACTTCCCCAAACCCTAAGACAAGATAATAAACCAATTACCAAAATAACCCCAAACTTATAATCAATTAACAGCAAAAACGGACTTAAAAACGAAATTAGGAACTCCTCTGTCGATGCGAGGCGGGCATCTGGGATCAACTCAGGCGGACGCCTGAAGAGCAGAAAGATCGCCCTTTGTCGAACTAGCGTGAGGCGGGCGCTTGGGCTTGGCTGGGGCGGCCGTTTGAGCGGCAGAAAGAATCTCCTTCGTTGGACCAACGCGAGGCGGGCGCATGGTAGGGGATGGGGCTTACGCCTGAGAGGCAGAAGGAAACCTCATTGTTGAGCCAACATGAGGCGCACGCCTGGGAGGTGGTGGGGCGGCCGACTGGTCCTCAGCAGCTGAATCGTCTCCTGCATCAACTTAAGACCTTGCGGAATCAAATTTATGATACAGTGTTGAGTTACCAACAACTCCTCTAAATTTGGCTCAAGCCAAGGCAACTATGTTCAAGCTCGTCTACACTACATCAAGAACGAGCTATAAGGATTTCGATCTGTGATTGGCAGAAGCAGATGCTTGAAATCGGTAAAGGCATCAGCAGCTGGGAAAGAAAAAAAAACTTTTTCACCCTTTTCATCACATGTCCTATGACTTCTGTTTGAACCAAAGTACATCACCCTGCCACCTTCACTCGTATCATTCTTATGTTGTTCCCATGTTATTTTTTGTTTTGCCTTACCTCTATTATGGTTGTTGATATTCATGTTATCTTACTTCCTAACATGTGACCTAATGCTCTACATTGTACATGTCCAACCATCCCTAGCAATTTTCCTCATTTTATTTCTCGGTGGGATTAATTCTTTTAGTACCACAAAAAATTTCATTTTGAATTCCATCCTTACCTTACCACCTACTCCCTCCATCCCTTATAAACTTACCTCACTTTGCCATTTTTGGCGTCCCATTGATTGGTAAGTCGCACTTCTTTTTTTTTTGGACATGTTTTATTATTATTATACTCACTATGACCCACTTGTCATACTAACAACAACTATCTACTTACTATTTCTTACCCCTCTCCCCTCTCTCAACACCTACTTTTATAACACTTTTCCTTAATTCATGTTCCAAACAGAAAGTGGGTAATGTTGTTACGGGACGGAGGGAGTATATCACTATCCATCTTAGCACGCAGTTTTTCGGAGATAAGTCATTCTATAAACATGGTGCTTCTTAGTTGTCCAACTTATCTTCCATAAAGTAAGGTTTTCAACTTGCCATACACCCTTCACATAACAACCAGAGTCCAGACGCACTTCTATACTCTGCCCAAACCTAAATTTATCCTGGACAACCATTATCTCCCACCTCTCCATCTTATTTAAGAGGAACCTAAACAGAATTTCATCCCCTAGAAAAGATGGATTTGTCTTTATCATAAATTGTTCCAAAGGTTTATGCATTGTTTAGTCATTGCACTTTTGAGATCATGTAAAGCATTAACAAGGATCAATGTCTTCAAGAAGTCAGTTTTGCTTCATTAGTTCTTAAGAGCTTTGACATGGAATATAAAATCTTAGATTCGTGTTCAAAACCATGATTTACTGAGAATCGCATGCTAGTTTGAGTGATGAATTTATCCTCATACACAGTGTTTTTGTGCAGTAATCAATCTTGAGATGAAAAAATCACGTAGGTGAGTTAAATACAGCAAAAAATGACAAGATGGCAAAAGATCATGGCTGACAAATCAGTAAAAGATGTGACATATATTTCTCGCTAAGCAAATTAATTACCGGAACATCGTTTATTCTTCTACCTCAAATGACAAACGACCGACGTCAAGTCTACTCTATGTATTCATAAATCATTGGATTGGGAATTGAAGCCCACTGAAACACTGATAGGTATCTGATCACCAGTTTAACATGTAAGTTTTTCACCTAATTTTAAGAAAAGAACTCCAGATGAGGCATGCAAGAAGAGAAATGAGCTCCTCAAAATGAGATGGAGAGAGGCGCATAAGGCTTGATCTAGTTTTAGCAGAATTACAAAAATAAACAAGAAGTTGAAGGGGAATAATAGTATATTCAAAATCCGCATCATAAACAAGGTTAAGGGAAAAAATGAAATTCAGAGTGCATAACCAAACAATCATTAAGCATGCAATTATATGAATATATATCAAAATCCCAACTGAACTCCTATACCATAAAATAAATTCAAATAAAAACATTTGCTGGAGGATAGATGGCTATACAACAAGCTTACAACTTACTCCCTCTTTCCCATAACAAATGTTACTTCTTTCCCTTTTCGGGCGTCCAATAACAAATATTACTATCCCAAAATATCAATGAGACCCACTTACAATTCACGTACCTCACTTTCTCTCTCCTATATTTTTTCCTTAATTCATGTGCATTCAATCTTAGTAACATTTGATATGGGACGGAGAAAGTACACAACATAAGCAATTCATGAAGATGAGTTATATAAATTCAAAAACAGTATAAACATCAGTTTTGAAATTTGAGCATGAATTGAACAAACAAGTAGACATCCAACAAAACTGTAAAGAACATATCAAAGAATTTGAATCAAACAAATTGAGAAATTACCCATGTGAACGATTTTGGATAGTTTGGGAACTTTCCGATTGATTGAAAAAGCTGAGAAGAAAGAGACAGAAGATGATGATAATGGAGGAAAAGAATTCAAAATTGAAGTTTTTATATTGGGTTTTGATAATGTTTCAAATGGAATTGCAAGTAGGTAGTGTGGAAAAGTCATGAATTACTCTCGATTTCTAGGTTTTGTGGGGCTTGGAGGGTCTTAGTTTGGAGCGGGGCAGAGCAGAAGCAGGGTGGAAAAGAACTAAAGAAGAACGGGGAGTGATAGCTGGTTGCGTTGAGTATTTTATTGAGGTTTTATGCCCCCCCCCCCCTCTCTCTCTCTCTCTCTCTCTCTCTCTAAAGATAATTTTTATTCATTCTCGGGTACTACTATATACAAGGCAGCATTTTTACAAGGCACGATGAAATTACTAAAATGCCCCCATATAAATACTTTTAAAAAAAAATTCTTCCCCTCCCTCTCCATTTCAAACACCATCCGCCGGTCTCTCTTCCCTCTCGCTCTCGCTCTCAAAAACCAAAACCTAAGAAAAACAAACGGTTTCTCTTCTCTCTCTCACTCGACGAACGACGCCACCACCACCGCCGACGATGAAGACAAACCTCCCTACCGGTGGAAAGTCCGCCTCTTCCGCCGCTCCAAAGAAAGTAATTAATTTTAACCTAAAATTTCAATTTGAAAACCCTACAACAAATGTATGCCTAAAATGGATTATATAATGCTTAATGTTGTTTAAACGTATCCTAAATGGTTCTAATTGCTATTTCGTAACATTAATTTGGGTTTTTTGTTTGAATCGGATACGAATTTGTGTGCCTAAAATTTGAAGTTGTCGGCGTGCGTTTCGTATGAACACATACGAATGGTTACCAACATATCGGGTATTGGCATACGAAATGTAACCGATTCATCGGTTTACATTTCGTATAATACCCGAAATGTTGGTAACATTTCGTATGTGTTCATACGAATGGTCACCAACATTTCGGGTATTGGCATACGAAATGTAAACTGATGAATCAGTTTACATTTCGTATGCCAATACACGAAAGGTTGTCACCATTCGTATGAACACATACGAAATGTTGCCAACATTTCGGGTATTGTCACACGAAATGTCATACGAATCTTGAATATTAACCGTCTCTTATTTAATTTTTTGTAGGGACGTAACCCCGCGACGGCCTCTAATAGAAAGAGGAAGGCCGAGGAGGCACTGCGGCTAAGAGACAAACGGTCCAAAGAAGAACGACAAGAATGTCGTGATTCTTTGAGCCGGATGTGGTTGAGGAGAGTGATAGTAGTGAGAGTAGTTATTCTAGTGAGGATTCATCTTCACGTACTGTCCCGAGGTGCATCTGTGCGGTGAGGAGGCACATTTATCTAGTGAGGAGGAGGAGGCGGAGGAGGAGGCGGCGGAGAGTGTATCTGTGAGGCCTCGCAAGAGGCGGGAGGCACGGGCGAAAGGGGAAAGGGGCCAAGGATGACGAGTGGCGCTGAAGAGTAACCCGGTGACGGCCCGAGGAGGTTCAGTTGTTGTACGGGTTTGGTCATCATCGAGCCCGTAAGATATGGGAGAACGCCACTTGTGAGCCGGTGTTGAAGCGCCAAACAAGGCAGCAGATTTTAGATAAGTAAGTATATGATTTTGTTTATTATTAAATAGCCATTTGCAAAACATTATCAAGATTCAGATGACATTTCGTATGCCAACATACGAAATGTTGGTGATATTTCGTATGTGTCCATACGAATGGTCATCAACATGTCGGGTATTGGTATACGAAATGTAAACTGATTCATCAGTTTACATTTCGTATGCCAATACACGAAATGTTGGTCACCATTCGTATGAACACATACGAAATGTCACCAACATTTCGGGTATTGGCATACGAAATGTCATCTGAATCTTGAAACAGAGGGAGTATTAATTATAATTTTTTGTTTGGAATCAACAGGTTCTCCCATGCTTCTTTACCGGAGGATGATAGAGCTTGGTGGGCTCGTGTTGAGGGTACCGGCCTCCATTTTCTTCATGATGCTACCATTCGCCGGCCTAGCATGGCGCTCCTAACGGCGTTTGTGGAACGGTGGTCTCCCGAGACTAATACCTTCCACATGCCGTGGGGTGAGATGACGATCACTATGCATGACGTCACTCATATCCTAGGTATATTCTTGTTTTTTGTCTATTTTTTATAAATTTCATAAATTTTATCAAATTTATTAATTATTTCATTTTCAATTTGTAGGCATCACTTTGTTCGGGTGGCCCTGTTGGGAAGGCGGTTCCAGAGCCCGACGTAGCCGCTATCGGGGCACGCCTTGAGACATGTCGGAAGGGGATGACCTACTCTTTAGATGGCTCTCCGCCGTTCCTTTGAGTCCCCTTCCGACATGATCGACGATGAGCGCGCCGCTACGTACATCATGTTCCTCCTGGGCTCCACGGCCGTTCGTGGACAAGACTCGAGGATAAGATGCCCTCTGACTACCTTTCATTGTGCGTGGATATTGACAGAGTGGGGGCTCTATCCTGGGGGACAGCTGGGTTGGCATATCTATACCGGGAGTTGGGGAAGGCATCTAGATACGGATGCAAGCAGATTGGCGGTTGTTTGAGTCGTTTGGAGGTAATATTTAACAATCATTTAATAATTACAACATGCATTTATGGTTATAACATTGTTAACTTATTTATTTCATACATTTGCAGACCTGGATATACGAGCACTTTCCGGTTTTCCGGAGAGAGATTGACCCGTTATGGACGGAGGGCCAGCCGAGGGCTCGTAGATGGGTACGTACTGATACGAGCACTTTCCGGTACTCATTGCTACCAGTTTTAGCCAACGCTCTCTTTTTAACATTGACTTCGATATGCCTTCGACACAAATGGTGTGCGGTCTCGGGAAATACCATTTGGACAGCATTAATGAAAGCCAAGTCACGATCGATTAAGAAAGCTTGGCATGTGGGGAGTATGAAAAAGACTTTGCAAATTCTTGAGTGCCCACGTGTAATTATCAGTCTTCTCATTTTGGAGGAACGCATAGGCAATTGTGAAATTCTTCCCCGTTGAAGTAAATCCTATAATCTCAAGTAATGCCATTCCATAGCAGTTGGTGTTGTAAGTGCAGTCACCTTGTATCAATAAAAAAAATAAAGTTAGAAATGAATAAAATTGCAATTCAAAAAATGCATACGACTTGTGGAAAACGAGTCAAAAAAACAGATTCAAAAAAATCAAAAATTTACCTTGTACTACATATGGAAAACAGTTAAGCATATCCGATGCTCGTGGGTGAGAAGAATATGTCACCGATCATGTCACTCTCGTTAGCTTTCCTCATGAAGAAGGTATATTTCTTATCCTCGAGTGCTTTTATGAGCTGAAGCGAGGATCTCCCTTGTCGTTCTTGTGACTTGCATTTTGTGAGGGCATTGTGGACGTGTTTCGGAGTACTCACGTTCTTCTCATCTTTCCTCTTTAACATTGTTAGAATGTTATTTGGACGCACCGAAGACTGACTTGCGCTACACACCTCCTCATATTCGAGAACTAGTCAATTTACCCAACGGATGACCTTCGGGATACGTTGGAAAGTCGTGATTATGAGAACCATGCTTCACAACGTAACCCCATACCCCATCACCCCTATCTTTGGCCCGGATTTCAAAATTGCACCCAATCTTCTTCGTGCTAGTCAACCTCACATCTTTAGTTTTTCCGGACTGTACTTGCCACCAAAATGGCATACAATCTTCGCGTAGCCTAGGATCTTGCCACTTGTCTTCCTCGAATCCACTATAGAAAGGGTTATATTTTGACGGGCCGCGATATCCCGTACGTGTTTAACAAGATCATCCCTATTTGAAAATAATAGGGATGTATCGAATTGATCACTGACATCCGGTCCCTACAACATCAATTAGAAAATTGCACAATAAGCAATGTGTATGACATTTCGTGTAGCATTATACGAGATGTTCCTGGAACATCTCGTGTAAATGTACCCGACTTAAACCCATTTATCTCGTGTTATACAATACGAGATAATACACCATAACTCGTGTATAAAAACACGACAAATAGCATAAAACTCGTATAATCTAACACGAAATAGAGTAATATCAGAATTTAAAAATCCAATCTTGAAAAACAATTTCGTTTCAAGATTGGATTTTTATTGCGACTTTGATCAAAACACCAAATATAACTTTAAAAACTTACTTCATTGCTGCTTGGATTTTGATTTTGATGTGGAGAATTTGGTGGCAAACCTTCTTCTTCAAAAATATATTCCACAAGCTCAAGATCAATATGATCATAAAAACTTGGAGAATGTTGTGGAGAATCCATACTATGGTGTTAGATGATATGAGAATTAATGAAAATAATGGGCATAAATTTATGGGTGTTAAGAATAGGACAATGGTGTCACAGCTGCATGGGTGTACAGCAGCAACGGTGTTTCTCTCTGTTGGGCCGTTGTCTGCGTGAATATCGTTTTTGATGTAGGGCTTCAGGGTGTATCTCGTGTGTATATACCCGAGATACTATGGTACATATCGTGTATACAAACACGATATAGTATTTGTTTCTGGTAATTATATCGTATGAACAATACACGAGATGCACCCTGATTACTTTCGTGTATTGTTCATACGAAATGCCTCAGTAAATATCGTGTATTTAGACACGAAACACCATATAATAAAATAAAAAATGGTATACGGCTACATCGTTTATTTATTTTATTTTTTTTATACATTCTAGATGACATTTAAAGTGTTTTTCATCTACATGAGTTTCCTCAAAATCCAAATGGAGATTGAGTTACAAATATGTGCCATTATTTAGGGTTTTTAGGTTTTATGTGTCCCGATCTTGCCAAAAATGGTTTACGGCTACCTCGTTTATTTTTTTTTAATTTTTTTCTACATTCTAAATGACATTTAAAGTGTTTTTCATCTACATGAGTTTCCTCAAAATCCAAATGGAGATTGAGTTACAAATATGTGCCATTATTTAGGGTTTTTAGGGTTTTATGTGTCCCGATCTTGCCAAAAATGGTATACGGCTACCTCATTTATTTATTTTTAATTTTTTCTACATTCTAAATGACATTTAATGTGTTTTTCATCTACATCACTTTCCTCAAAATCCAAATGGAGATTGAATTACAAATATTTGCCATTATTTAGGGTTTTTAGGGTTTTACGTGTCCCGATCTTGCCAAAAATGGTATACGGCTACCTCGTTTATTTTTTTTAAATTTTTTTCTACATTCTAGATGACATTTAAAGTGTTTTTCATCTACATCACTTTCCTCAAAATCCAAATGGAGATTGAGTTACAAATATTTGCCATTATTTAGGGTTTTTAGGGTTTTACGTGTCCCGATCTTGCCAAAAATGGTATACGGCTACCTCGTTTATTTTTTTTTAATTTTTTTCTACATTCTAAATGACATTTAAAGTGTTTTTCATCTACATGAGTTTCCTCCAAATAAATAAAGTGGTATCACTTAAATGTGATAGGTTATATGATATTGTATGATCCAATATGACGTTTGTTCCTTGTCATGTATAAGTGTATAAATTTTGCTCAATTAACAACACAATTCAATAATATAACATAGAATATGCGTATCATTAACATCGTGTCGCAAATCATCGAAGAACACCTTCATTATGATATGTCGTATGGATATACACGATTTTAGTACATGATATCGTGTTGTTGTGTACGAAATTAATGACAGAGTAAATTTAAATTTCGTATAATTTCATACGACCTATTATTTAACCCAATTAGTTTATGTCGTGTAAAAGTACACGATATGAAGGCTTCTTGTCGTCCTTTCGAGCACGACAGACGAAGGGTAGTTTGGGAATTATTGGTGCCTTGTATATAACATGCCTTGTATATAGAATTCTCCTTCATTCTCGCACAATTACTTAATATCCACAGTATAATATTTAAAAAATGTCATTAAATGAAATGACTCTATTACCCTTCACTACAATGTGTACTCCCGCAATTGAATTTCTTCAATATTACTTACATATCTACTAAATACACTCGCAAAATTCATTAAATTTTCACCCCACTAAACCCTAAAATCTTACCTTTCTTTACAGCCCCTTCTACTCCATCGTCGGTAAAAAAAAAAAACTCCCTTACTTTCTTTTACAAAATTTTCTATTCAAGTTTACTATATTTCGTTAAATATCAGGTATGGATGGAACAACACCTGATGATTAAGGCATAAATGTAAGTATTTTGAACGATTCAATGGTGTTTGCTTTGTCTTAAAAAAAAAAAAATCATCGTGCCTACGGTTCGATCAGTAGTTGCCGAACATATTTAAATTGTTTGGTAACTATCGACTGAACAATCTTACATAGTCCGGTCAATGCCTACTGAACATTGGAATGATGTTCAACCAATATTGGTCGAACAATTAAACGATGTTCAGATAGTGTTGGCTGAACATTTGAATAATGTTCAGACATTATTAGCCAAACATTTTAAACCGTATTAAGCATCGATGGTTGAAAATTTTGAAATTATTCAACCAGATGTGGTCCTTTTTGAAATTGTTCCCCCATTTTTTTTTAACAGTACTCATTTAAAATAATTTTTTTTAATACCTGAACAAATCAAGTTTCTATGTGATAATGGGGTGGATGTTTTATTATGTCGGTGTTATTTGAGATCGGTATACGGACTTCCTTGTCCACGTGAGATTACGTATTATATCAGATTAGGGGATCCCATCCCACTTAATGATGTTCATGCTTTTTGGCGAAAGTTAGACGCCATGCCGATTAAATGCCCTAATGGTGATTTTCAACATGACATTCGTGATCGATATAAAGAGTGGAAGAATAATCTTGATACGAGATTTGAGGCCGCTCTAAAGTTGCAGAAGACTTTAATTGTGAGGAGAATGGCAGATATTTGCAATCCAAAAACGACGATGGTTAGTGAATCCGTAGTGAAAATAAACAATAAAGGTCGTCCCAAAGGAATAAAAGCTAAAATTGTCAAATCAACAAAACGTGATCCCAGCTTCTTTAATTATATGGAGGCCATTCTTGATGGTTGCTCACAGGTCGAACCAATTGCATTAGAAGTTGATGCTAATCATAGCTCTCTGACGTTCACATCAAAGGCCAAGTTACCAGTAATTATCTTACTTATTTTTATTGTTTAGTTTAATCATCGTAATATCTCAACGTCTATTCATTTAAACTGATTATATATTGCCTTGTTCTAATTTTATATAGTCTTTCCGTCAAAAAACGAGACTTGAGAAGTCATCGATTATCATTGATCAATTTCAGCATAACATGCGTTGTCATATTGAGAAAACGATAGACGTGATAGGTGATGGTCATTACGGTTTTTGTTCTATCTTGGGGTTACTTGGACATGGATATGAATGGCCTATGGTTCGATCTCTATTATGGCAAGAGTTATATGCTCATGACAAATTATACGGTCTTATATTCATAGAACATGTCATGTTGAGTAAGTGAAACAAATTCTCAATTGTTATGAGACTCCTGCACCAGAAGGTCGTTGGTTTGACGTGCCAGATATGGGTTACTTGGTTGCATCTGCATTCAATGTTGCTGTTGTATGTTTAACCAGCAACACATCATACACATTTCTTCATCTGCGAACATCAATACCTAATAATCCAAAGCTTATTTGTATCCGGTACGTCAACGAAAATCGCTACATTCAGGTACCATCAACTCTCAATATTATATTTCAGGATTGGTTGTATATTTATATGTTTATTTGGATTCATTATTGGACGTTGATATCATGTAGATGTCCATTACCATCTGTAGCTTACAAATGACATTTAAGTCGTTATTTATGTGCAGCAGGATGGCTACAATATTATAGCGGGAGGATTGTAGAGAATTGATATAATTTTGAACGTTATTGTATAAACAATATATTATTTTGGTACTATTACGTTGGTAATATGTTATTTTGAATGTTAGTTTTAGATTTATGTATTGGATTAATTTGATATTTTGGTTTATTTGGATTAATTGTTATTTGAACGTTTGTGTTTGTGTGAACTAGCTGCTCGTACTTATGTTCGTTCAACAGTGACCACCAGATTAAGTACTGTTTGGCCACATATGGACGAACATGACTAACATGTTTGGTCAATGATGGTCGAACATGGACAAAATGTTCGGCAGGAATCGGCCGAACTTGTGCAACATGTTTGGCTGGTATCTACCGAACATGAAAAGATGTTTGGCAGGTATCTGCCGAACATATGCAAATTGTTTGGAAGGTATCTGCCGAATATGGACAACATGTTTGGCAGGTATCTGCCGAACAGATTGTAAAAAATGTCTTATGTGTATTTGTACGTGTAAGTGGGTTGGTGTGGGGGTGGATGTGGGTGTATTTTGATAGTTTAGGTGGGTGTTTATTGAGGGGTTTAAAAGGGTAGAATAGTAATAATGGTGGTGTAGTCTTAATTTTTATAGGTAAACTCAGTAATGCGGAGGTATAAAGTAATTGTGCGGGGGTGAATACCAATTCTCCTCCCTAATTCAGATTCCCAGATTTTCATCGATATGTTTCAAAAATTGATCAATTAACCTTCCTTTGATACATCTTCCTTATTTTCATTCAACATTTATCATTTGTACGAGAACTAGTACTAATCCCCGTGCCACCATGAGATGACCCCCGTGCCATATATCACGGATATTACAGTAGAGAAAGTTTTGGGAGAAATTAGTTTCTCCAGAAATTATAAAAAGTCCATTTTTTTTCTACTTGCAAGTAGTTAGTGAATATTTAGGAACAGTTTATAAAACAGGACTTTCTATAACTTAAGGAGAAACTAGTTTCCCCCAAAATCGTGTGATTACAGTATGGAATCAGTTAGTTTTACTTTTCACTAAAGAGTAAATATCTTTTCGATCCCTTTAAAATCAACCCATCAAGACATTGAAATGTTTTGGTTATACAAATAATGCAAATTAACCCCCCCCCCTCATCTTCTTCGATAACCACCCCGACCCTAGGAAAATTACCATAGCTTCTAGCCAAGTCCATCAACTCACCCCAATGCACATTTCTAGGCATGTGACATATCATGGTAAATAATCTTGAGCAATTATGAATGTGCGTATGTGCATGCTAACAGCAAAAAAATGTCCGGCAAACCGAGTCTCTAATGAGAATATTTCACGCGAAAATCGCTCATCCTGAAATAGTCAACACAATAAAATACGTAAGATCACTTTAAGACAACTTATTCAAAAGATTCAGATTATCATGTGTTGTTGTATCTTGTTAAAGTAAAAGTCTGTCATCACAAATAAAGATACGAAAAAATGATATCATAAAATTATTACAATATAACTATTTTCATATTATAACTTATTGGCCAAGAGGTTACCAACTAAGCCGGTCAAGCGGGAAGATAAATGGGGTAAGAAAGCATAAAACTGAGGGTGAGGGTGGTATTCATGGCAAATATAGAGAACAATACTTGAGGCTGATTTTCTAATTGAAACCTTCTCATAAGCCTCACCTCAAACGTTAGGCTGCAAAATAAGGCTCATCTTGAAACCTTCTCATAAGCCTCACCTCAAATGACTATGTTATAAAATTAACTGATTTTACATATAATTAACTCAAGCAAGTAAAGGCCAAAAATTCTAATTTTATTAACATAGAAAAGTCAATAGGTAAGCTTATATAAAAACAACGGAAGGATGAGGAGCACAATATGCCCTCGCAACCTAAGATTGATTACAGAGTATAATTCAGTCTCCTTCCTCTCCTACGACCAAATAAATGTGCCTGAATCGATAAAAAAACAAAATACAAAATTGGCATAGAATTAGGTCTTCAAGTGACTTTACTATCTAAACTTAAACAAAAAAGGTCCAATCATTATGAGAAATATACATGAAAGATTTGTATATGGAGGCAGAAAAACTTGCTGAATCCAAACTGCCGCTCCAGATTGGGTATCCTCCGACGAACGTTGCGGAGAGATTTTGATCGAAGTAATGTGAATGTACAGAGGGGAAGCCGATTAGAAGGGACTATTAAAAGCAAGTGCCCCAAACTTCATTCCTCCCAAGCTTCATTCTAACTATTTACATGAATAAAGCTAATAAATTATTATGGAACTATACTGACAATTGAGAACATGAATCAACTTAATTGATTACCCAAGGAATTACATTAAAGAAATCTTGAATTTGCAAAGTTTAAGAATCAAAAGTAATTGAAAACGCAGGGAACGAACAATTGGGTAGAGCAAAACGGCTCCGGGAAGGACCACGTACGTGGATAGTAATGAAAGCTTCACTCCCCACGTTGTTGGAGTATTATCTGTTGGGTTTTGGGGTTACAAACGCAGTAGAAGAACTTAGAAATAGTAACAAAACCCTAGTCCTAAGATCCGTCTAGCATGAAGAGATTAAAATTTATATGAGATAGAATTTACATACCTTGAATGCAATTTGTTAATTCAAAATAGATCTCCAATAGCGAATGTCAAAACGAATCTCAAAAACCCGTTGATGAAGTTTTAGATCTTCTCCTTGTTCTTTACCTCGTAATGAATCAACAAACGGAAGGCTTCAAGCTTTCGGTGATTAACTTATCACCCTCTATTGGTAATCCACACTTGAACGGACCAAGAACGCTTCTTGATTGATTGCTAGATGATCTCCGATTATTGAAACGTTTTTTTCAATAATCAATGGCTAAAAGTGTTTGATCTTTGATTCTTAATCTAGATCACAATTTTAGAGTTTCATAAACCCCAAAATTACATGTGTTTTTGGCTGACCAAAGGCTTCTCACTACTAGAATATCAACAATTAGGAACGGACAAAAAGCAACGACAATAATCGTCCTTAAAAAGGGACGACATTCTACTATTAACCAACGACATTGTCGTTGGTGTTTTGAAATAGTATTTAAGGACGACTGAGTCGTCTTTAAAGAAAATGTGTCGTCAGCCAGTAAAAACGGGAAAAATGAAGAAATATAAGGACGACAATGTCGTCCCTTATATTTATTAAAAATCGTGCTAAAATAAGGGACGACACTGCCGTTGCTTATTTTTGGCAAAAAACTTTCCTCCCATTTCTCCCTCTCATTTTTCCCCTAAATCTAAATAACCCTAAAACTAATCCACTTTCATTTTCCCCTCTCCGCGGCTCCGCCCCTATTTCCCCCTCCGCCCCAGCTCTCTTCACAACGATGCCGAATCAAACCTTTTGCCCCTTGTTGCTTTGATTTCGAGTAAGTTGGTTAAATTGTTGATTTAATTTCTCAGATTTTCGCGTTACTAGTCATTTAATTTCTCAAATTTTCGTTCATTGTTTTTGCAGATCTCAATTTCGAGCAAGTTTTTTGAGATTTTCGAAACTACCTTTTGTTTTCCGGCGAGCTCTCTTTTCCAGGTTAGTTTTTGTTCGTTGTTTTGTTGGTAAATTATCACTCCACAATTTGAAACCCACAATTTTTTTAGCATTATTCAAAAAATTTAATGGAATTCCTTGTTTGTTTTATGGATTTCAGTTCTTATATGATGTTTGACTGTTGATTGTTTAGCATTGCTCATGAAAAAAAATGACAGTTCATTCCTTTGTTGTTCATGCACTCCAAGTGTTTGCATTATTGACTAACAGAGTAGAAAAGAGATAAGTAGGACAATCCCAAGTAGGACAATCTCGAGCCTTGCCTTTTTTACTGATTGTGTTGCATACTTTGAATTAAGCCAAACCTTGGTACAGAGCCCCGGCGACGTGGGTCATATTCTGTTGCTTGTCAAAGAGCTCTAGCAAAAGCCTTGAAGAGCAACGTAGACAGCAGACTTCTCACTCTTTGCTCTGTGTTCAGATGCCTCAGCAGCTGCAGTTTTTGATCGCTCTTTGTGAAGTTCAGCATTCAGCAATGCTATCTCTACTTGTGCTTCATTCTCTCTTTGACCAATGCCATTAATTTCAGACTTGGTCTTCTCTAACTCACCCGTCATAGTTTCAACTTCACAGTTTGCGTTCTTGATCTCTGGTCGTAACTGATTCAGTTCCATTTTCATGGAATCAATGGCACCCGCTTGATCAATATTCTCTTTTTCCTGAATTTCCAAATTTACCCTTAACCGGTTTGTATCATTAATCGCATCAGAAGCAGCTTTCTCCGCTAAACTTTGTAGCTCAGTTGTTTGTTGAAGTTCTAACTGCAACGACTCAATGAATATATTCTTCGCTAAGAGCTGACCCTCTAAACCTTTCATCATCTCCAACTCTTCTCTCATATATTGCATCTCTTCTCGTGCTTCTTCAACTTTTTCATTCACCAATTGTAGCTCATCTTCTTTTTCAGCTAAAACGGAACATTTTTCATTATGTGCGTCAATAGAAGCCAGTTTGAAATGGAGAATAGTTTCATTAAGCTCCGACACATGTCTCAGAAGCTCTTCGTTGTCAACTTTCTCCATGTTCAAGGCACTTTTCGCCATTTCTGCCTGTGTCATGGCCTCAAGTATAGGACGGCATTGTCGTCCTTAATTTTAGAAATGAGGCAACGACAATGTCGTCCTTATTTTGGTCTAGATGGTAGGGACGACATTGTCGTTCTTAAATTTAGAAATCAAGGACGATTGTGTCGTCCGTAGATGTCTTAACCAGCAACGACTTATATCAGTTAGGGACGACAGTGTCGTCCTTAATCACCGACGACCAAGCGTGGTACCCTTCAGCGACGAGAAAAAAGGGACGACCAAAACCGTTCTTAATATTGAATTTAGGGACGACTTTGTCTATTTAAGAACGGATTTGGCCGTTGGCAATCCTATTTTTTCTAGTAGTATCTATTTATACTAAGTATAAATCCCTAACTTTTAGGAAAGAAACCTTGTCAAAGACCAAAACCAAATCAGCAAAGGAATCGTGTACGGACCAAAATTTGACCGGTGGCACGACTCGTCCCCAGGGGCGCGAGTCGTGCCTTATGGCCAAACGTGTTGCACTACGAACCGTGCCAACAAATCAGGTTGTCAAATCAACGGGGCACGAGTTGTGTCTGAGGGCACGAGTCGTGAGCACGAATCATCCCACAGGGCACGAGTCGTCCCCAATGCTACAGCCTCAGATTCTGTCGTCCCTTCACGAGGCACGACTTGGGCCAAGAGGGCACGAGTCGTCCCTTTAAGCACGAGTCGTGCCAGAGGGGACTAGTCGTCACTTGAGCCCATAAATCACCTTTTAAGCCATTTTCAATCCGTTCTTTTGTGTGTGACCCTTTAGGAATTATATTTTATGTTGGTAGTGAGTTGAAACATCAATCTCACAAGACATAAGTGACTTCTAGAAAATCATTATGTCCACCCAATTAAATATAACATCAAAGCTTGATTCCTTGATAATCAAATGTCACAATCCTATTGTCCACGATGTTCAATGAACATGAGTCATGGTCTAGGTCAACTCATCTCGTTCAATGCTTTTTCAATTTCGAATATGTCGATAATCCAAATGCATTTGAACTCTATCAAATCACTTGAGTGTGGCCACACATTTCATCAACACTATTCATCGAGGGGCCCAAGCAAACATCTCTTTTCATAAGAGGGACAAATTCCATCTTGACTTATCATTCTTCCCTACAAGAATCCGATCGTGCTAACATAGCCCTTATTGCTATCCGATTAAAGATAGTGTTAGACTATATCAAACACGATCTTCATCATGTGGAAGACGATGATAATCTCAGGTACAAAGGATTCAATAACACGACTATCATGAGATTTAATCATGACAACAGACCATGTCATAAATCTCATAAGTAGGTCATGTCCAATACTTGTTCTCTAGCAAGTATCCATAAGTGTAATGTGCATCTCCATGCATATAATCATCTCCATGATTATCCATTACCAACTTATACTAGTTGTTCACAACAACTAGGGACGCAGTTCAATATAATAAACATGCAAAACTTATAATGAACAAAATAAACATGCTCTATAATAAATGATAAAGATAATACATAACAGTTCAATTTAAATATAACTATAGCCTAGGGTATTACACCAACAATCTCCTACTTGCACTAGGCTCCATCTATGTATCTAATACCCATGGACCTCACATGACCATCATGCTTAGCTTGTACGAGGGGCTTTGTAAGTGGATCCCCAATGTTATCATCGGTTGATACTTTGCATATCTTAACGTCTCCCCGATCAATGAACTCTCGAATGAGATGGAAACGTCTAAGTATATGTTTGGATCGCTGATGTGACCTTGGTTCCTTTGCTTGCGCAATGGCACAATTATTGTCACAATAAAGTTCCACCGTATTAGTGTTACTTGGAACAACTTCCAAGTCACTAATAAACTTCTTGATCAAAACTGCCTCCTTAGCTGCATCGGATGTCGCTATATATTCGGCCTCAATAGTAGAATCAGCAATAGTACTATGCTTGGAACTCTTCCAACATATCGTACCTCCGTTAAGCATAAACGCAAATCCCAACTGCGATCGGAAATCATCCTTGTCGGTTTGGAAGCTAGCATCTGTGTAACCTCTTACAACAAGATCTTCTTCCTTCCCTCCAAATACCAAGAACGCATCCTTAGTCCTTCTTAAGTACTTTAGGATCGTCTTGACTGCCATCCAATGGTTCTCACCAGGATCAGATTGGTATCGACTTGTCATGCTCAAAGCATACGAGACGTCGGGTCTAGTACAAATCATAGCGTACATAATAGAACCAATAGCCGAAGCATATGGAATATCATTCATCCTCCTTCGTTCATCAGTTGTCTTAGGACACTGAGTCTTACTAAGAGTAACACCATGACCCATTGGCAAGTTGCCTCTCTTAGAATTTTCCATCTTGAATCTTCTAAGAACCTTGTCAATGTAGGTACTTTGACTAAAACCAATCATCCTCTTAGATCTATCTCTATAGATCTTGATACCAAGGGCGTAAGCGACTTCGCCCATATATTTCATTGAGAAACACTTTCCTAACCAAGACTTGATAGTCTCAAGCGCAGGAATGTCATTTCCAATGAGCAAGATATCATTAACATACAATAAGAGAAATAGCACAACGCTTCCACTGAATTTCATGTATACACAAGGTTCATCTTCGTTCTTGATAATACAAAACTCTTTGATTTTCTCATCGAACCGAAGATTCCAACTCTTAGAAGCTTGCTTCAATCCATAAATGGATTTTTGCAACTTGCACACCTTGTTAGAATTTCTTGGATCTACAAAACCTTCGGGTTGTGTCATATACACATCCTCTAGCAGTTTTCCATTAAGGAAAGCAGTTTTGACATCCATTTGTCATATCTCATAGTCATAATACGCAGCTATGGCAATCAAAATTCTAACAGACTTAAGCATGGCAACAGGCGATAAGGTTTCATCATAGTCAACACCATGAGTTTGCCTATATCCCTTTGCTACAAGCCTAGTCTTGTAAGTATGCACATTCCCATCCATATCAGTCTTCTTTTTAAAGACCCACTTGCACCCTATGGTTTTTACACCTTCGGGTGGCTCAATCAAGTTCCAAACTTGATTATCAGACAAGGATTGCAATTCGGATTTCATGGCTTCCAACCATTTATCCGAATCGGGATCGGACATCGCCTCTTGATAGGAAGTAGGTTCATCATTCTCAATGACTTCCACTTCATTACTTTCCGACACGAGAAATCCATATCTCTTGGGTGCGGATCGTAACCTATCCGATCTACGATGGACTTGTGGATCTTGAACCGGTTCCACAACTTCTTGTGGACTTGGTTCAGTCTCTACTATCGGTTCCATGTTATTTTCGGGTTCTTGAACTTCTTCAAGATCAATTTTACTCCCGCTAGATACTTTATTGAGAAACTGTTTCTCAAGAAAAGCACCATAACGAGCAACAAACACTTTTTTTCTCATTGCGGTTGTAAAAATAATACCCTTTGGTTTTCTTCGGATAACCAACGAAAATAACCTTATCGAATTTAGGTTCTAACTTATCGGAGACAAGTCTCTTCACTTTAGCTTCGCAACCTCAAATCCTGATGAAAGACAAACTAGGTTTTCTTCCATGCCACATCTCATGTGGGGTCTTAGGAGCCGATTTAGTAGGGACTATGTTCAGTGTGAATGCAACAGTCTCTAATGCATGTCCCCAAAAGGATATAGGAAGGTCTACTTGACTCATCATCGAACGAACCATATCTAATAGGATTCTATTCCTCCTCTCGAAAACACTTTTCCATTGTGGCATTCCGAGTGGAGTCAACTCTGAAACAATTCCACAGTTTTTGAGATGATTGTCAAACTCTTGGCCCAAATACTCACCACCACGATCGGATCGAAGTGCTTTAATTGTTTTGCCAAGTTGATTTTGTACTTCATTTTGAAATGTTCTAAACATCTCAAACGATTCACTCTTTGACTTCATTAGATAGACATAGCCATATCTAGACAAGTCATCGGTGAATGTAATGAAATACCGAAATCCTCCCTTAGCAATGCTGCTCATTGGTCCGCATACATCAGTATGTATTAAGCCCAATAAGTCACTAGCCCTTTCACTACTCTTAGTGTAGGGTGGTTTGGTCATTTTGCCCAATAAACAAGATTCCCATATCTCATATGATTCATAATCATGTGAGTCTAACATTCCATCTTTGTGGAGTTTAGAAATGCGTTTCTCATTTATATGACCAAGCCGGAAATTCCACATGAACGAGTTGTTCACGTCATTCGGTTTAGACTTCCTGTCTATGTGATAAACATTTTCAACACTATTTTGTTTCTCATCAACATCAAGAACATAAATGCCATTAAATGAATTTGCTATACCATAAAGCATATCATTTAAATAAATATAAAACTTCTTATTCTTAATAAGAAAATTATATCCTTCATTATCCAAACAAGAAATAGAAATAATATTCCTACTCAAATCCGGAACATAGTAACAATTATTTAAAACAAGTACTAAGCCACTAGGCAAAGTTATATCATATGTCTCTACGGCTAATGCAGCAACTTTTGCTCCATTCCCAACACGTAGGTCAACTTCACCTTGTTTGAGTAGCTTCCTATTTCTCAGTCCCTGCACATTTAAACAAATGTGACATCCACATCCGGTATCTAATACTCATGAACTAGAAATAGAAAGGAAAATATATATCATATAGATACCTGAATCAGAAGTAAACGCATTGCCCTTCTTCGCCTTTAGGCCTTCCTTGTAAGCCTTGCAGTTGCGCTTCCAATGTCCAACCCTTGGCAATGGTAGCAAATCGCATCCTTTTGAGATGCCTTGGGAGCCTCTCTGGCAATGGCAACCTTTGCCTTAGGCTTAGCAACACTTGCTTTACCTTTGCCATCTTTCTTGAAACCCCTATGTAACGATGTGCCACCCGGAAAATAATTTTTCTTCTTTTTGAAAATCAAAACACGGAGATGGAGTCGCCACGCCATTTTTGTTTTAAGGGCCAAAACTTTAAAAAATGCCCGAAATGAGAGATTTGGGTTCGGAGGTCACGTTACACGCCGGGAAGAACGTTAGTGTTCACCCGGAATGCCTCGTAAAACGAGTCTTCCAAGCTTAAAAAACCATTTGTGTGTGTGTGTGTGTGTTACTTTGGCCAAAATAAGTTCAAACTGAGAAAACTAAAAATTGGGAACTCTTTATAAGGCATTAAACAAGTCCCATGATTTTTGGTATGATTTTAGGGTTGAGTTTTGGTACTCAAAAGATTTCTTGAAGTTGGAAATCAATTCTGCCAGAATGAAAAAGGCACACTACAAGAAACACAATCATTAGGGTCGGCCCGTCACCGTCCCTAAAAGCCAATTTGCCATCCCTAAAGCTATTTAGGTCGGCCTTAAGGACGGAACTTTGGGGTCCGGAATAACAGGCGACTCTAAAACTTTGGGACCCCCGTCACCGTCCCTAAAAAGGTATTAAAGACGGCAGTCTTCGGTCCTTAAAATTAATTTAGCGGGAATATTTTGGAGCCAATTTTTTATTTGGGACGGGTTAATAGGGTCGGCCTTTCCGACCCTAATATTAATTTAGCGCCAATTTATTTTTTTCCCGAGAAATTATTAGGGACATGCGTCGCCGACCCTAATGTAATTTTGCGCCAAAATATAATTTTGGAGGGAAAGTCCGAGAATTAAAGTTGTTCAAAACATCTTAAATAAGATTTATGCAAAAGACTTTTCCATTTGGAGATGATTTGATGGACCAAAACTTTCTGGAAATCACAGATATGAAATCTGGATTTCCAGAGACTGATAATCTGACTTTTAGAAGATAATTTGAAAAAGGGAGTTTTACTCACGCAAAAAATAAAGTAAAAATATGTCTGGAAATCTATGGATGTTGGCTACAAAAAGTATTCTGTAGTAAACACCAAATTCCAAGTTCTTGTGTGTCCAAAAAATTAGACAATGGACTGAGGTCTTAGAACAATGCTACTGGACAGCAAGATGTTCTTGAGGGAAAATGTGATTTTAAAAGGGGTTTTGCATCCATGATTGTCCCCATTTCCTTAGGCTTTGATTAGTGATCACTAGACATTTTAGTGGTGATCTACTACATCAAGCCATCCTTAGGGTACATTAGGACTTTAAACATTTCATTTGCTTGGGAAGGGGGAGATTTAACTTTGAAATCAAGATTTTATGTATGAAAATGGTTTTTAGGGTTTTGAAAATATGTTTATAAGAAGTAAAAACAATTTTGAAAGGAATGTTGATCCTTGTAGAGGATCATCCATGGAGATGAACTTCCATGGTGATCCCCTTGGATCTAGGGCAAGAGAAGAATAAGTTACATCTTCAAAGTATGAGATGCATGCATGGATGAGATAGATTTAGGGTAGGGAGAAGGAGGTTATACCTATCTTCCCTTGATTTTTTTAGTTTGAGGCTTGAATTTGAGAGTGTTTGAGACTTGAATTTGAGAGTGATTAGTGAGTGTGATTTGGGAAAATAATCCAAAGAAAAAGGTGGCAATTCAAGAGAATTCCCACTGTTTTCTCTAGTATTCTCGCCAAGGTGTTGCTGTGAATTCTTGTTCTCTTCCTTTTTTGAGACTGGAGGGCTCAATTTATAGCCCTATGAGATTTACATTTTGATCCGCGCGGACGAGTACCGGCGTGCCTTTGTTCATTTAATGCGGTGCTTTGGACCAAAGGAATATTTTTGAAAATATTCAAACTGGCCATGTTTTTCAGCTTGCCAATTCGGGTTTTTACAATTTATTTTCTTTTTTAAGATTCCTTCCTTGGTTTAACCTTAAATAGCAATCCCTACTTTACCCTTGTTTTGTTAGAAAAGTTAGGAATTGTTAGAAAGGTTAGGAATGTTAAGACTTTCGTTAATTTTCTAACGAAAATGCTAACAACTCAAATTGGAGCATTTACAGTAGCCCCTCGGCGACGGCGCTTTTGAAGGAAGCGGGGTCGTCGATAAGAGTAAGGCTCCATATTTGACAAGATGATCAGTTGATCGAGTGGCTGAACCTGGTGATAGGCTACCTACGTATCCTTAAGAGGAATCAAGCCAGTCGTAGTTCGGGTCTTTGACCCTGGAGTGACTGTTTTAGGATGTCAACCTGGCGAGCGAGTTCTGCAGTCGATTGCTGAAAGAAACTCTGCTGAGGATGGGAAATGACCAGTTTGGTCTGGTGGCTAGAGTTGTACATCCGCTCTGCTGGGGATATGAATGACCATTTTGGTCTGGTGGCTAGAGTTGTACATCCGCTCTGCTGGGGATAGGAATGACCATTTTGGTCTGGTGGCTGAACCTAATGGTAGGCTACCTACGCATCCTTAAGAGGAATCAAGCCAGTCGTAGTTCGGGTCTTTCGACTTTGACCCTAGAGTGACTATTTTGAGGCATCAACCTGGCAATGATGGCGTTTTAGGTGCCTCGGACCTTAATGATGGCGTTTTAGGTGCCTCAAACCTTGATGATGGCGTTTTAGGTGCCTCTAACCTTTGGTGATGATGGCGTTTTAGGTGCCTCGAACCTTAAAGATTTGGGATTGATGGTCCTCTGGTGGACTTCATTTGAAGGGATCGGTCTTACATCTGCTGCCGAAGGAAAGGATGACCGTGCTGGTCGAGTAGCTGGACCTATGGTTGGCTACCTACGTATCCCGATTGGGAAATCAAGCCCTTACGTAGTTTGAAAAGCTGCTGGGGGTGGAATCGAGGGATCCCTTTGGCTTTTGCTGGGGAAAACGGGCTTACGTTCTACGGCCGTTGGTGATAATGAGGAAAGAAACGGGATTCCGTTATCTTTCTCGGAGAAATCGGACTTACGTTTTACTGCCGTTGATGATATTGATGAAATAAACGGGATTCCGTTAACTTTCTCGGAGAAATCGGACTTACGTTTTACAGCCGTTGATGAAATTGATGAAAGAAACGGGATTCCGTTATCTTTCTCGGAGAAATCGGACTTACGTTTTACTGCCGTTGATGAAATTGATGAAAGAAACGGGATTCCGTTATCTTTCTCGGAGAAATCGGAATTACGTTTTACTGCCGTTGATGATATTGATGAAAAAAACGGGATTCCATTATCTTTCTCGGAGAAATCGGACTTACGTTTTACTGCCATTGATGAAATGATGAAAGAAATGGGATTCCGTTAACTTTCTCGGAGAAATCGAACTTACGTTTTACTGCCGTTGATGATATTGATGAAAGAAACGGGATTCCGTTAACTTTCTCGGAGAAATCGGACTTACGTTTTACTGCCGTGAAGCTTTTTTTGAAAAAGGGGGTTAACTTTGGTTAACTCTGGTTAACTCTGTTAAGTTGAGGACTAAACTGCTGGGTCTGAGATTTTTAAAGGGTAAAATAGTCTTTTTGCCACTTCAATTGGGTCCGCGCGGAGGGGAATGCATCCCAGACTGGTTTTAAAATGCCGATGCTTTCCTTCTTCTTCCTCATTGTTTTAAACGCAATTTTTGAGAGAGGGAGAGCCAAAACCGCCATTGACGCCCAAGAAGCTTCGAAATCTTCCGATTTTCTTCGATTTTTGAGCAATGGAACACGGGGTAGTCGCCATTCAAGGTCAAGGACGCGGCCCTGTCGCGGAGAGGCGATTAGAGCTCGTTCGAATGAGGAGGCATTATTCACTTTCGCAATCAATTGCGGAGGAGCCATACCCCGATGCGTGGCAACATTGGGCCACTGATCCGAGTCTCCGTACGGTATACTTCGAATCTCTCCATTTTCTTTGTTGATTTTTCATTTGAAATTGATTTTTGTGATTTTTTTATTTTTTATTTTTTTGAAAATTTCGAAAGTCATGTTCTTGGGCTTGGATTTTGATTTTGATGATTTGCATGTTGTAATGAGTATGTGGGTAATCAAAATATGCATTTTGTTGGAGAAGAATGGACATTTTGCCATTTTTTTTTATTTCGAAAACTGTAATTAAAATTTGAAAAATGTGTTCTTGGACCTTGAATCTTGATTTTGATGATTTGCATGTTGTAATGAGTTTATGGGTAACCCAAATATGCATTTTGTTTGAAAAAAGAATGGGCATTTTGCCATTTTGAAATATGAGATGATGAAAATTTTCCCGAATCCGGGACGGACTTTGTTTTTTTTTGTTGCATGTAGGATTTTTGCAATGAGATGATGCTTCCCTGAATGATATGAATGCATGCATGCATGTTTTTTGTAAAAGTATGATTTTTTGTGAAAAATGAGACGGATTTTCGTTTCCGTTGATTGGATGAATGAATTGTGAAAAATTGCTTATGCATGCTATTTCATGAAAAATGGGACGGAGTTTTTACTTCCGTTGACATGTGTTTTTTTTTTTATGCATGATGAATGATGGTTGCTGAAAAATCTTTTCTTTTGTACAAGAAAAATGGGGCTGAGTCCATTATATGCCGTTATGCTGCCGAATTTTCTTCAAAACTTTGTGATGCATGTGTATGCTCTCTTTTTTTTTGATGCAAAAAAAAATTTTTTTTGACATTTTTTTTGTTTTTCTTTCCATTGCAGGGTGGAGATCGTTTTGTGACGGAGCAGCTGAATAAGCTGAAGACTCGAGGATCAGTGGAGGCCGTGATTGACCTGTGGGACCGGCTTCCAGTCTTGGGCAGAGGAGTTTTGATGAGTCCGAGACAGATCATCATTGGGACTGGGTTGTATGAGTTCATCGAGTGCCTGAGGGGGTTGATCAAGTTCCCTAAGAGTAAGGGCCTGATTTTTTCTTTGGCACAGCACTGATGGGACGCGACCCACACATTCCATTTCTTCTGGGGCGAGTCCACGGTCACACCTTCCGACTACGCTGCGATCACGGGCCTGTCCTTTAAAGGACGGAGTATTGAGTGGAGGGATGGCTACAGTGACCTGGAGCTGCAGGATCTTCTGGGCTTTACCCCCATTCCCAAAAAGGGGATGGGTATGGAGTATGCTGTGGTCCACGGGAAGATCGTGGAGAGCATTGAGAGTTACGAGGCTGGGGATGAGAGAGTGGCTGCTGTGCAGATTGCCAGGGCTTTCTTGTGGTTTGCTTTTTCGAGCACACTTTTTGGACACGCCGAGGGGACGGCGGTGTTCGCCTTGCTGAGGACATTGGAGGATGTGGAGATGGCTGGGGAGGTGTCTTGGGGAGAGGCAGGGCTGGCAGAGCTATATTTTGCTCTGGATCGGTATAGCCGGAAGGCTGTCAGCTCTCTGACGTGCTTTGAGTTCCCTCTGGAGGTATAAGCTTCTTCTTTTTCTTTTCCTTAAGCACGCACTGTTCTTTTCGCACTTAGTTGATGTAATCTTCACCTTTTGCAGGTATGGGCTCTGGAGTTCTTTCACGTCACGATGTGGCGACAGCCGGCGGAGCACATCGGGGCATATCCGGCCATGCTCTCCTGGAGCAAGCATGCTCGGGAGAAGATAGGTTCCAGGGGGCGCACGACCCTTAAGTACAGGGATTGTTTGCCCTTGACGAGAGCTGAGACAGATGAGGGGATGAGGTTCTACCCCTGGGGCCGCTTCGAGGTGGAGTAGCTGAAGGGTGCCGAGAGATGGACCGTGCAGCGGAGGATTTTGAGAGGTTTAACCTGTGATGTGTATTATCTGGGGGAGAGAGTGACGCGCCAGCATGGCGAGGGTGCGCCTCTGATGGCACCGGTGGAGCCTCCCGCCGACATGATGCATCCGAGTGAGAGATCGGAGACCTGGGGTGACTATCGAGGTGGCCAGCACTTCTCGATGTTTGTGGCGATCGAGGAGTATTCGAGATTTATCTTGAGGAGGCTGAGGATGCCCCAGGTGCTTGAGAGAGAGGGGGAGGGGATTGTGCGATACCCTCGATCGGACTTTTCGTATGTCCAGGATGGGGTTAGGCTGAGAGTACAGATCCCTATCCCTGAGCGGGTCCCACGAGCTTTCCGGCCTCGTCCGGATATGAAGGTACGGCTTTTTACTGTCTCTTCTTCTTTTCTTTTCGCATCATCATTTTTTGCATCACTTATTTCTGACGCTTTTGTTTCCATGCAGTTCCCGGCTGTGGTTGTGGAGAAGCTGACGAAGCAGGTGATTGGGGCCAAGAGGTTCCTCAGGAGGATGGTTGCTTGTGGGGCTGCTCAGGGCAGAGCGAGACATGCACAGCCGGCGCCTGTGGAGCGGGAGACTTCCCCTATTCCTTCCGAGCATTCTACCGAGACTCCTCTCTCTCCTCTCATAGATCCTGGCATGGAGCTTCCTCCGGACCACGTCATCCTCGGAGATTTGCATGGGCAGGGACATGTTTGGCATCATGGTGGATCTTCTTCGCATGTCTAGGAATCCGAGGCGTTCACGTTCGGATATGACTTCTTTGCAGATCTCGGCTTGCCCTATCGTGGCGTACCGGTTGATCCAGGCGAGCCTCTCTCTGGAGATGAGAACGATGATTCCGAGCCCGAGATATTCATGGCTACTGAGGAGGCGGGCCCGAGTCACAAGAGGGACCGGGGGAAAGGGCCAGCCACTGAGGATTCTGACTGATTATCTTTGATTGATTTCTGAGACTGGGATTGTACCTTGAATGTGCGCTCGCCCGAAATAATGATAAAAAGGAGTCGCCACGCCGTTTTTAAGAGGAAACATTGAAAACCTTTTTGTAAGAGAAAATGGGTCCGGGGGTCAAGTTACGTGTTGGGAAGAACCGAGAGTTCACCCAACACGCCTCATCCGTAGACGAGTCTTTCAATGTTCAACAATCAAATCATCCAAATGTGTGTGCAAAGTGTGTATGACAAGATATGTATGAAATGCATTAAATTGCTTTGTTTTATTACTCAACAAGAGGGGAAATACAACTTGTAATCCATTGACTCTGGGAGGCCACGTCCCACTTTACATCGAGGACAAAAAGAACAGGATTTACAACTGAAAGGATGCTCCTCTGTAGATGGTCACCATGTGTCGCGTGACACAGGACATGCTAGGCACGATGTGTCGCGTGACACATGTTTACCGTTTGCAAGGACCTTACATTTTGAGCACAGATCTAACAGAAATCAATCAAAATCCCAACACAATACCAAAACAACTCAGAAACACTGAATTTATAATGAATTGACCAAGGGGACGTGGATATAGGGAGATCCACACTCCCTTGGCCAATAAACAACAATTTCCACAAAATCACATCACAAATACCAATTACATCCAATCAACTAATTAAACAGAGAGATCGACAGTTGGGACTTGATAATTGGGGGAGGATAGAGTCTAATTATCAAGTTCGGGGGAATATCAATTGCAATGAAACAGATAAATAGTAAATGAGTGAGAGAGATAGAAACGGATCGTTACCCTCGTAGTCCACGAATTCTATACCACGTTAGGTATAGAATTCTTCAATCAGCTTCACAGATCGAAACGAGTCAAGGCTCAGATCCCAGATTGGAAATGGCTCTTCTCCTTCGGTATCAGTTAAATCAAGGAGACGCAGAGAACTGGAACAGGGCCGGACAGAAATTGGTTACGTAGCTCGGAGTCTGCAACGGGAAAGCGATGGAGGATTGAATTAGGGACGGTGGTGATTGGCGGCTTAGGTTGTTGGCGAGGCTGCGATGGTGGGGGTTGACAGTTTAAGGGCCGGAATCAGGGGATGGTTTAGACGGTTGTAGAGAGGGTGTTTTCCGATGAGGAAGAGGCTAATTTAGGGAGGAGATTAGGTCGCCGATTAATTGGTTTTGGACGGGGAAGACGGCGAACTGTTTGAGAGAGGGGGCGGTTGTTGTTGGATTGAGAGGGAGAGAACGGCGATGTGGTGGTTGAGGTAGAGAACGGAGATGGAGATTGAGAAGAACGGTGAGCTCGGATTGAGGTTGAGCTTGAGCTTGCCGGTGATAGGTTTAGAGAGAGGACGGGAGAGGAATGCAATTGAGAGTGAAGGTTGGTGTTGAAGTCGCCGGTTGATTGGGGGTGTGAGGGAGAGGTTTTAACGGTGGGTTTGGCCGGAGATTTGTGAGGAAGAAGACGGTTGAGGGGGTAGGGTCACCGGTGAGGATTTTGGTTGAAGAAGATGATCTGAGGAACTTGGTCGCCGGCGATGGTGAGGGCGTTGTTTGCGTATTAAGAGAGAGAGAGGAGAGAGAAAGTGAATTCAACGAATAGAGAGAGAAAGGGTGAGAATGAGTGTGTGTTGTGTGTGAGAAAATGTGAGAGGCCCCTTTCAAATGAACAGAATATGGCAATTTATACGTAAATTGGGATTGAGATTTATTTTGTCGCATGACCAAACGCTTCCAATTTCCATGCTTCAAGCTGTCGCACGACGGGCCACGTCTATAACCGTTTCTGGCACCAAAACCAGATTCTGGAACATTCCGGGTTAATTCCCAAGAGGTCCAAACTGATTTATTCCTTTTAGGTCATTTTGTTCGGGAAAAGTACTAAAAAATACTTCCTTCGCGGGATACTTATAAAAAGTTCCCGGAAGTCTCGGAACGGACCGAGAATTTACCAAAACGCCCCTAAATGCAATTTTATCACATTAAAATGCATCTGGAAAGGTTGCGAATTTGGATTGGCGTACTTACAGAGCCCCTCGGCAACGTCACTTATGGAAGAAGTGAGGTTGTCGATAAAATAAGACCCAATCCCAATGAGCGACTGGGGAATAAGGCGGAGGGCTAGACGGTGATTCGGGAAATCGGATGGCTGGACCTTTTGAGAAAGGATTCCTACGTATCCCTTAAAAAGGGAATCAAGCCAAATCATAGTTCGGAACAAATGATCTAATGAGAGGCCACTCTTACAAAAAGAAGTGAGAACGTATGGCGTCTCGGACCGAAGAAGTGAGAACGTATGGTGCCTCAAACCAAAGAAGTGAGAATGTATGGTTCCTTAAACCAAAGAAGTGAGAACGTATGGTGCCTCAAACTGAGATGTGAGAACATATGGTGCCTCAAATCGAGAAGACAATGACGTGAGACATACGGTGTCTCGAACCAACTTTGAAAATAACGCGAGACCTACGGCGTCTCGAACCACTTTTAAAAATGAAGTGAGATCTACGGTGTCTCGAACCATTTTTGAAAATGAAGTGAGACCTACGGTGTCTCGAACCATTTTTGAAAATGAAGTGAGACCTACGGCATCTCGAACCACTTTTAAAAATGTTGTGAGATCTACGGCATCTCGAACCACTTTGAAAATGACATGAGACATACGGTGTCTCGAACCGACTTGAAAATGACATGAGACATATGGTGTCTCGGACCGATTTGAAAAAGATATGATATGATGATTTGACGCTTGAAAGAAATATGCGTTCATACCTGTGTTGTGCTCACCTGTAGCTGCTGGAGAGTCTTAGACTGCCATTGCTGCTTCTGCTCTGCTGGGGATAAGTGTAGCTGCCAGGGGTCTCACGCTACTTCTTTCCTGCTCTTTTGTTGTTCTTTTACCTGTTTTGCTGCTGGACGGTCTTTGTTGATTGTTGCCTTTTGTGTCCTGGACTTCTCTTGGTAAGCCGGGGACTCTGCTTTCTGGGGAGTTGGCTTCTTTTTGGGATTTTTGCCTGGTAAGCCGGGGACTCTGCTTTTTTTTGGGGAGTTGGCTTCTTTTTGGGATTTTTGCCTGGTAAGCCGGGGACTCTGTTTTTTTTTTGGGAGTTGGCTTCTTTTTGGTGCTTTGTGGCCGTTGATCTTGCTGCGCTCTGCTTGGAAGACTATCATAAATACGGACTTTTTGCCTTGGTTTTGTCTGAGGGCCGGTCTTCGAGGTTCGGTGATGCTCAGTTGGCTATTGTATCTGCGAGGGTGGATGTGGCTGCCGGAGGATCTTAGGCTATAACTGCTTGTTGGGAGGTAGCTGTCTAGGGTCTCATGCTACCATTGGTTCTGCTGAGGGATAGGTTGTGGCCTCTGCCACTTGTCGATGCTTGCTGGGTGGCCATTCACGGGACGGTCTTTGCACAATAGGCTTTTGAAGTCGTCGGGACTGGTGAGCATTATTTCCTGGTTTCTGGGGCAGCTGGGGCTCTTTTCTCTTTGGCAAGCATTGTTTGGGGGCTGAGGCTACCACTTGTTGATGTTTGCTGGGGAGATTGACAGATGCGGACTCTTTGTCTCGGTTTATTATGCAGAATAGGCTTTTGAAGTCACCTTAGACCTTGTGAGTTTCATTGCTTGGACTCTGGGGCAGCACTGGGGCTCTTTTCTTTGACATGTGACCGCTTAGGGGGCCGAGTGACTAGGGCTCTTTCCGATGATGCTGGTGAGATCAGATGGCTGGACCTTTGGAGAAAGGATTCCTACATATCCCTTAAAAAGGGAATCAAGCCGGTCGTAGTTCTGGGCCTTATGATAAAGGCGGGGTCTGTCACCTGCGGGATTTGGAATCCTTGTCCAAGATTGTGATTCGAGGGGCAGTCCTCATGATCACATTACGATCACCTGATTATTGTACTTTGCAGGGGGAGACACAACACTCTAGACACTTTGCGTTTTATTCGACTTCTTGCTTATGCACTATTAATATTTTGTTGCACAAGTCCATCTCAGCTGGGGAGAATAGGAAGTAGGGAGGGTTTTGCACGGCTTGATAAGCAGATGTGTAGGTAGCCATTATGATATGAGGGATTGTGTATGGAACGAAAGTGTTTATGATGGGGTGGACCCTCTCCCATGAGTGATGGTGTATGGATGATACGGTGCAGCTTAGGCAAGTCAGGGACGCTCCCGGGAGTGCAAATTGCGGCAGGTCCATCGCTAGTTGAGGACAAAGTGTATCGCGCGTCTGAGACAAAGAAGCAGAGAGAATGTGCAGAGAACGATCCCGGCCACGCAGGCCCAGCTTGACAGTAAAAGCAATCTTGGAGTGGAACTGCAAGGAGAGCCTGAGGGATACCTTAACCAAAGCCCCAGCTTGAGGAAATTCCATGCAGCTTCATCGCAGACAGAGTCATCTTGTGGTCGAGGAGGCAACCCATCATTTCAAATCGCAGTCAATCAGTCGTTGGACAAGACTCGGAAATGTTTACGTGCAGGGGCATATCTTTCGAATGGTGGGAAATGAATCCCGAATTCTGTATGACACTCTTGCTTTTAGGTTTGACTCTTTTGGGAGAGTATAAGCATCACAAGGTGTGGAAAAGTGTATGGAAGCCCCTGCTGACCGAAACGGTGTTTAGCTCTATCTTCCTATGATGTAGAAAGAGAAGACTTGTCGAGACACTTGAAAACCTGTCTTATTCGTGGTGATCACAAAGTTGCTTAAAACCCTTTATTGATGTTCGGGTTATTCAACCGCCAAAGCCGATATGAGCGAATATTTTTATCAATCCTGAGGAGAAAGCCCACTGATATCGAGAATCAAACTCGGAAGGATGGACAGTGTACGGGCATGGTCCTTGAGGAGACCGGATTTTCTGAGATCTGTTTGTGATTTCGACCGAACCACTTATGGTTGCCTACGTTCCCCTCCTTGGGAGGAGCTCAGGTCGCCGTAGTTCGGGTTTATCCCGAATGAAAAGAATGAACGGTGAAATTCGGGGATCTGAGGACCTTCGAGAATTTTTGAGAATCGAAAGAACGTGTCCTCTTAGAGTGTCGATGGGAGACACAGATGTGAAGCCCCAGTGGGACATTCACGGCAGGTGTTTGCGGAGGGGAAAAGAAATATGCTCACATAAAACGTCGAATGAACGAACGGAATTTGCACAATCTTTGCTTGATAATCTTTTGAGCCGGGATGGACTTGGCTCCGCTTTAAGCAATAATCTGTTTTAAGATCTCGACGATATTGGAATGAAACTGCTATCCGGTAGGAACTGCGACTGGTTCTCGGGGTTTCGATCGGTCTTCGGGTGATTTTGGAATATCATGACCTCTTAAAACGAGAGGTCGACTAGGCCTTTTGCTGACTTAACCTCTAAAGATGAGAGGTTGGTTTCTGGGTATGTGTTTGGAATTTCTAAGGTGAGGATATTTGTGATTGCATCTTTGCTGCCTCTAAGAATGAGAGGTCAATTTTGGCTTTGGCAAGGGCAAAGGTAAGGAAAATGGGAATGTCCTCTAAAATCGAGAGGACGGCTTGGGATCGGTTAGAGGTAATGGTGAGGGGACATCCATGTTGTCTCTTTATTCACTCTGAGACTCCTCTTGAGTAACGACCGAATTCTTTGACTTTTGCTTTTGAGAGGATCGCTGGGGACTAGGCTCTCTTTCCTTTCCTTTTTTTTTTTTGTTTTTTTTTTTTTTTTTGTATTTTTGTCTCTCTTTTTTTTTTTTTTTTTTTTGAGAGGAGAATTTCAGCTAGTCCCCAGGATGGATCATTGTTTTCTGTCGTTCTTGAGTCTTGGAGAAGGTCGATCTTTATTTGAATCACGGGAGCCTCAAGGATAGTCCCTCTTCTTCTGGTGATGGCTAAATGGGTTTCAAAACATGCCGATCTTGAACTAAAGGGGTATTGTTTAGTGAGGGTGAGGTTATGGTTTTCCTAAGGGTGAAGGTTTCAACCGCAGTCCCTACCGGATGATCCGAACGAGATCCAGTCTTCATTGCTTTGCTTAAGCTTACTTTGAGAAAGATCCGTGCAAATTCATTGAACAACGAGATTATGAAAGAGGTGTGAGCATATGGGCTGGAAGATGGGGATATCAGTCAATTTTCTCGCTCCGATCAATTTAAACATTAGCCATTTCAAAGCGTTGGTCGGTGAGCAGCACAAGTGATCATTTGGAACAAGACCATTTCAATCGAGTGTAACGCGGGTATGCAAGTAATGTCTCGATTCTAGCAAGAAGAGAAACAAAACTTTTTATCACTGCAAAGCAAAATTGGTCCAACTTGGACTCGACAGACTCATGTCCGACAGTGGACATTCTAGAACCTACGAGGACTGATTGACTTCTTCAACATTGGATGGACGGAAAAGCATCGTTGCCATTGGTGGGATGAGGACCCTTCTCGATCTCTTTGTCATTCGCAAGTCGTCCTCCTTATCTTTAGCAATTGAGCAAACAATCGGGCCTCCCGCTTGTGAGGAAAAACAGCTTCGAGGGTAGCCCTCAACTTTTCGATGGACGCACCATTTGCACTCTACTGACCCCTGGGATATGAACTTCTAGGCTGGTGGGCCATAATCTTCTCTGCACCGAGCGTTTTGGATTCCGCATCAGATGGACGACCGCTCGGCCACTTGAGCTGCTTCCGCCTCAGGAATATGGACCAATGAGCGCCGGGAATGAGAGCGCACATCCAACTTGCCGTAGCCTTGCAAAGGTGAAGAGGTGAGAGCGTGTATAAGGCGGAGGATAGAGAATCTTGAGGAGGTACGGGAGAGGGAAGAATACGGAAGGAGACGGACTCGTGCAACACTTATTAATGTTCAAGTAGAAATCGATGTCTTTTAAGTCCTAGAGACGGTTGGGAAAGGCTAACCCTTTATTTCATGCAATCTAGACCTCGGGGGAACCTATGGACACATCATCCACAAATACACCAAATGCGTTGTTTCAAAATTAATAATAGGCGATAATACCTAAATAAGACCAAAGCATTTATGGGACGGACAAGCAGCCCCAATTTCTTGGAGAAATTTGGGCAGCATAACGGGTATTCCTGAAGAATTTCAAGGAAAAATCCGGCATGACCTCTCGTCGGTGCACGTTGACAAAGCGGCATGATATCTCGTTAGAACACGCCACGGGAGTGACATGTCCCTACGTGAAATCATGTTGCGATGGCAACATGCCCACACGTGCTAGGTTTTGGGATAGGTACGAAGGCTTATTAGAATTTTTGGAACAATTCATTTTAGCGTATTTGAAAATGGCGTGTCAAAAACCAACCATTTTGGGTGAGGTTAAAAGTGTGGCGCCACCTATAACGCAATTCTGCCAGCTGGGGGATAGGTTTCTGATATTAGCGCCTAAGCGTGTAGGCGACGTACATCACCGTCCGCGATGCCGTCAATCGCACCTGAGGGTTCTAGATCTACGTGATGTAGTGTGCGGGATGGCTATGTTCCTTTATTTTGCGAAAAAAGATTTTTTTTTATATATTTTTTTTTTATTTGAAAAGGGGGTGATAAAGGAAAAAACAACACACACACGCCCCCACAAAGTACAATAGTCAAGGATCAAAAATCTGATCATGGGGGACGCCCCACAATCACAACTTGTATCAGAGAAATCAAGTCCTGTAGAATGACCACCTTCTGTCGCGTGACACAGGACATGGAGGGCATACTCTATCGCATGACAGAAGGAGTCACCTTTCCAGAATCTGAACAGCAATCAAAATCAGCTCCAGCCTCCAAGCACGATGCAATATCTCAGCCCCAGCACCAGCAAAATAGACAACAAAGATGGGACACAAAGGGGGAAAGAAATAAAGCAAAGCACGTAAAATGCATAGAAAAACATAACATGTCACACAACAAAGCGTACACAAATGAATGTAATGAATGTTGAACAAGCACGAAAGTCTGACCCACTTTTGAAAAATAAGTTTCAAGTCCCCAGCAGAGTCGCCACTGAATGAACGCTCGCCGAAAAAATAGGAGTCGCCACGCCGTTTTTAAGAGGAAACATTGAAAACCTTTTTTAGATAGAAAATGGGTTCGGGGGTCAGGTTACTGTAAGTGCTCCAATTTGAGCTTGTTATAATTTTCGTTAGAAAATTAACGAAAGTTATAACATTTCTAACAATTCCTAACAATCCTAACCTTTCTAACAAAGTGAGGGTAAAATGGGCATTGTTATTTAAGGTTAAACCTTAAAAAAGAATCTCAAAAAGAAAAACAAAAGAAGAAAACCATAAATAGAAATGCTGGAAACATAAACTGGCTGCTTAATTTGAATTTCAAAAAGAAATATTCCTCTTGTCCAAAGCTGGAGCTGCATTTAATGAACAGTGCACGCTGAGGGTTCCCATCTGTGCGGATGAGTTTGTCATCTCAGGAGGGCTATAAATTGAGCCCTCCAGTCACAAAAATAAGAAGCCACAACACATTTTGCACCGAACCTCTGGCGAAATATAGAGAGAAAACAGTGAGAATTCACTTGAATTGTCACCATTTTCTCTCCAATCTTTCCCAATTCATACTCATCCACTCACTCTCATATTAAAGCCATAAACACTCATACACTCAAGCCAAAAATCTCAAGAACACAAATAAGATTGGTAAACCCTCCTTCTCCTAATCCTAAATCTCATCCATGCATGCATCTTCAAACTACAAAATGTAGTTCCTTCATCTTCTTGCTTTAGATCTAAGAAGATCACCATGGAAGACCATCTACATGGATGATCTTCTACAAAGATCAACATTATTTTCAAGTTCTCTTACTTTCTTGCAAAGAAAACTCATTTTCAAAACCCTAAAAACCATTTTCAAACATAAAATCTCATTTTCAAAGGATAAAAATCCCCTTCCCAAGCAAATGAAATGCTTAGTCCTAATGTACCCCAAGGATGGTTTGGTATAGTTGATTCACCACTAAAATGTCTAGTGATCACTAACCAAAACCTAGGGAAATGGGGACAAGCATGGATGCAAAACCCCCTTTAAAATCATATTCTCCTTCTTGGGAAGTTGCTGTCCAGTAGCAATTTTCCCAGACCTCAGTCCATTGTCTTAATTTTTGGACACAGATGAACTTGGAATTTGGTGTTGACTACAAAACACTTTTTGTAGCCAACATCCAGATATTTCCAGACATATTTTTACTTTATTTTTGGGTGAGTAAAACTCCTCTTTTCAAATTTTCTTTCAGAGGCTAGTTCATCAGCTTCTGGGAATCCAGATCTCATATCTGAGGTTTCCAGAAGGTTTTGACCCCTCAAATCTTCTCCAAAATGGAAAATTCCTTCGTAAAAATCTCATTTAAGGTGTCTAGAATAACTTTCATTCTCTGAGTTTATCCATATTATGAAGTTTTAAGACCCTTGAATCCATTTCAAAATCAAAGGTCCACTGCCTTTTTCATTCTGGCAGAAATGGCTCTCAACTTCAAAAGGTCTTTTGAGTACCAAATCTCAATCCAAAAATCTTCCCAAAAATCATGGGATCAGTTTAAAGTCTTGAAAAGATATCCCTATTTTTACTTTTCTGAGTTTCAAAGTATTTTGGCCAAAACACACACACACACACACACACAAATGATTTTCAGCTTGGAAGACTCGTTTACGAGGCATTCCGGTGCACACTAACGTCCTTCCCGGCGTGTAACATGACCTCCGAACCTAAATCTCTGATCTCGGGCTTTTTTCAAAGTTTTGGCCCTCAAAATTAAAATGGCGTGGCGACTCCGTTTCGTTGATTTTTTCAAACAAAAATGGGAAAATTTTCGATACATTCACACATCATCACAGCGACTACTGGGACTAAGCTTTTTTAAAAAAATGGTATTTTATCTTTTCAAAAAAAAAAAACTTTTGAGGGTCAAGCTTCCGTCCCGGCTTCGAAAATCATTTTTGTGTGTGTGTTGATTTTCGCACAGTTTTCATGTTGTTTTGGCCGCCTCGGAGAAAGTCAAAATTTTGACTGTCGGAATAATGTCCCTAACTGTTGGAATTTTCGTGCTTACGTGCTTATGTGCTCATTAAATTTCAAAAAAAAAAAATTCGAAAAAAAAGGATTTTCAAAAAAGAAAGAAAATTTTCAAAAAAAAAAATCATGCATCATATTTTTAAGACACATAAAAAAATCTCTATTTTACTCAGAAAAAGAATATAGACTGCTTGCACACTACGCGCACGTGACCGTACACTGCACACTACGTCCTTAACCCGGGGAAATCCTTGTCGCGGTCCGTTTGGTCTTATTACGCCTCTCGGATGAGCACAGGACTACCCAAACATCCCATGGAGCCTCGTGTCGACCATGCACTTGTCCGTGACACACTTTGTCCGAGACCCGGTTGGTTTTTAGTCTGGTCTGTGTCATGCCCTGTCCGTGTATAGACCTTTCCTTTCAAGCCTTTGTCGGCATACCGACTCAATATCTTTCGGGTCCCTAATCGCCGAAGTTCTCGCCGGTTTTCCGCCGCAGACTTTGACCAAGATATTGACCGGCGCCTTGACTTCGGCCGATCGGCACAAATTATACACCGACTCCCAAAGATTGACACCGAGTCATCAAGGATTAATGAATATTCCATGCCTAATTACGGCTTAACCGACGACAAGTCAAGATCAATCGTGGACGCTTATCGCCCAAATCATGCCGACTTTTCGTCGAGCCCTCGGACATGATCTTGACTTTTGACGTCGCCTTGTCCGTAATTTACATCGAATGCTCGTTAAGACTCGATTACCCGCCGACTTTTAGGATCGTTTTCTTTCGGTCGGTGGGACCCGCTTGCCCTATGTGACCTCGCCCGGGCTGTCCCACCCCGGGAGGTCGAAATACAGGTGGAATACGAGGGGCTTATAGACGTAGTGACGGGGCCCACCGATCCAGAATCAGAGTAGTTTGCGAAAAAGAAGAGCAATCTTTTCCAACCGATTAGGTTAATAAAACATGTTTTAAGTAAACGTGAACAAATAATCGCATGTCGCATGAGCCTAAAGCCCAAACACCTACCCTCCTTCCATTCCTGCACATCCGAACCTTCATGTCCTTTCCCCGCAGCCTCCGCACAAAGCTTGGTTTCGGCACCGGTCACCGCTTCGATCGCTGGGAAGAGTCAAGCGCATCGTCGCCTCACCATTTGTTCCGACTCCGGTTTCGTAATGTCTCGCACGCCCGGTAATGATGGGGATAACATCACTCCGCCTCCCGGACCCTCGTACATGCAGCAACAAAGGGAATCAGCCAGCGTAACGTATGAGGTTACGACAGAAGCACAAACCTAAACAGCCTTTATGGAGGCTATTAAGAGTCACGGTCTGGCCGCCACCTCAATCCAGATGGCACCTTCACCGTGGAAGAAGACGAGGATGCCAACCCCACTCTCGGGCCGCCCGATTACACCAAGATGCCGCCACCCACCTCCCATGGTGCCACTACCAACCCATGCTCCTCGATTTTCGGGTCACCAGCCTCCCCAACCACGTACCACCGGATCCACGCAGCTCGACGGCACAAATCAGCTGGGGCAAAATCAAGATTTTAATGTCTTCTCATGGTTTGGGCTATCTCGGAATGCCAGCCTAATCGGGATCCCGCCTCAGCCGGGAACCGATCAATCCGACCTTCACAAAGAATGCCTACAGCTCGAATGCCGCCACAACTTGGTTCTCGGGGCCACGCCAGAGCCCCTCCTCGTAACAAGCACTAGTTCACTGCTCCTCACACAAATCCATTCCTCATTCAGACTTCTATGGGTTACCAAGCCTCCATCCCTGTCATCCGAATCACCAGACCGCAGCATTCCTCTGTTACACACCTTCACCACAGTACCATGCACCAACAATCCGGACAAGCTACTCGCACTCAAGCCTACTTACGGGCCCCACTGGAAATCCAAGTTATCCGGCCACATCGGGGCTGCCCCCACCTACTTTGCCGCTTGAAAATCAACAAAGAAGCCGCAAGGTTCTATCCTTTTGCTCGTGCTCCTACTCATGCTCCCCAGTGGTAACTCACCAGACAGTTTTTCACCTACGTCCCCGGATCGGCCGTTCCCTCCACCTCGCCCGCTCCGGTAGCTCCTCTCTCTAGCTCACCCACTAGCTTGAATGCCACGGTTCCGCCACAAGACCCTCATCCGGCCCGGTTCATGGAACAACACAAGGAAATGAAAGCGCAGATCGTCGAACCGACCGCCAAGAAGCCCGCCTTCCGCCTACTGCACTGACTCCATTGTTCCTCTCGCCCCACAAATTCGTGATGCCTAATCTGGGATCTCTTTGATGGGACCGCATGTCCGAAAAACCCATTTGGGACACATATACCCCGGCAATGAAAGCCAAAGGATGTACCAATCGCCAGCTGGGCCGACTATTTCGCCTATCCTTGAAGTCCAAAGGCCTTAAAGTGGTTCTTCCGTTTGAAACCCGAAGCCGTGGCTACATGGGACCAGATTACCAATGCCTTCACGTAAAAATATAAGGCCAACTTGGAATGGGAAACAAATAGGGTTGACCTACAAACAACAGCGCAAATGGCCCCGATGAGAATGTTGGGACTTCTACAAGCGGTGGAATCCGAAACTCATGAAATGGCCATCCCTCCTTCCGAAGAGGAACAACTGACATTTTCCACCATGCTTGAAACCACATCTCGAGAGCCTCCTCGCCACTTCCCATACTCAGACTTACGGGCCATGGTTAACTCTGCAGCCTAAGTTTGAAAAGGCCTACACCGCAACTCTGGCCGCCGCACTCGCCACGTATATCGGGCTCCTCCCGCAAACACCGCTTCGCTCCCGCTAAAGGCAAAGAGATGATTAACTATGCGGACAGAATGTAATAACACGACTCCTTTTGCTCCCAGAAACCAAAACAGCCTGCATCCGCGGTCATAAATCTCGAAAACTTTGGAATGCCTCTGAATGACATCTTTAGGGGCCGGTGAAAGAAGGCTTGCCGCGGCCTTTAGAGAATTTCCAACCCAAATCCGAATGCTCCCGTGGATACCGCAAAGTATTTGTGCTTTTCATCAAGCTCACGACATCCGATCGACAACCGCTTTACTCAAAAAGGCAATCCAGGCTAATAGAGCAAGGAAAGTTGGAAGGCCCCGAAGGGCCTAACACAGCCAAAAATCCGCCGCTAAGGAACCATAATCAGTGAATATGATTGAATGCGGAGAATCTTCACACGCCCAGAAGATGCCGATGAAAGTCCCCAAATACCCGTGGCCAACCTCGTCGAGGATCCCGACCTGATTCCCTCACTCGAGGATATCGAACGAATCAACCCATCTTGGTCTCATGTCGTAGACTCCTTGCAAGAATACGAGGCCCGCTATTTCTCGGATAAAGGGAAAACCGATACCGAAGAACCGGGGTCGTTCCGCTCGTAACATGAAAGAACCATTTACACAAGATGGTTAGAACAATCGAGAAGAATCGAACAAGAAAGCTTCCGGCGGGCGCTCGTACCGGGCTTATCAAAGAAAGAGGCCGAAGAGCATCTCGGAGCTAGTACACTTCTGCAAATTGGCTTTGGGAGAGCCCGAATATGATCCCGAGAACAAAGTGAAGAATCTAAGAGGAAGGATTCCTTCTACATATCTACTCGGTGTTAAATACGTGCCACCCCCTCTCACTCTTCCCCCGCAATTTCGGGAGGAGAAGCCGAGTCACAATTGCCACTTCCGGAATGGGAACATATGACAATTTTTGCGGTTGCACGCACCCATATTCCCCAACGGGTTTGATCGACGTTCCTCTCACCGAAATCCCGTAGTATGGGAAGAAGATTCCGATGACAGCGATGATGATGATGATGACGAGAGTGAAGAGTCAACCGAGGCCCCGATCCGGAAACAATCTGGAACAATCATGCCGGAAATGAGCCCACGGGAGCTAGGCACAATGGTTGGTTATCGCAAGCGACGACGAAGAAACTTCTAAGACGAATATGAGACCGAGGACACGAAAGCCATGAAATTTCCCTGGGCCGAGCACGTGGAGGTCATAGAATTCAACACCGCCTACCATGCTTTGGGAAAGGATTCTCTGTGTACATCCGATCCAAGCGGATAGTTGAAGATTTGCTAGAAAGAGGGAGATTAACTCCCATTCTCCCAAATGAGAGAATAACCCCGGTTAGATCAAATCCGCCCGAAAGCAAGGTAACGATCCTTATCGTGGTTACCCAAGAAGAGGTCACCTTCCCCGAATGTATGTCGCCTTTCGTAGAAGTCCTAGAAACCGGCATGATACCGGATGCGCCTCCAACACAAAGTGCTATAATCATCTCCAACTCGAATATTACGTAAAGGAACCGTAATGGCCGCACTATACCGGGATGAGATCGAAAGCCGCCGAGTCCCGACAATAGCGACTCTTGTTGCATGATAACTATGAGCAAGGCCGGCCACGAGAGTGAATCGGAGGACGCCCTAGCTCTGTGGGCCATCCAAGGGGCAACAACACAACCCCAAACCCAAAAGCCTCGTGACTTGGGAAGGCTTATAAGGGCCGCCCAGAAGGAGCCAAGATACCAGCCTCATCGTCACTAGACTCCGTCGTAACCAAAGGGCCAATAGCCAAAAGGGCTCCCCGTTGACCTTAGCAAGATCAAGAAATCCAGCCAAGAGACGATCGATGAGGAAGTTAATCTGTTGACCCGCTCGGCGCAGATTTTCCAAGGAAATCCCAAGGCAGTATAAGAAGGCCACAGATCAAGCACCGAAAGAAGAACGCCGCCCCTACGCTAAGACAACAAATTCCGCATCCCGAAAAGAGGATCCCGTGCTCACCTGGCTTGAAGCAAACACAAAGCCAACATTTCCTCTCGGTCTCTACTCACTTCGTCCTATCCCCATAAGCCGAAGCCGGAAGAAAGCCCGGCTCGCACTCGTGCCTATTGATGCTACTCCCGATGATGTGGTACAGTGATTGGAAACATCCACTACGGGAACATAATCACTTTCACGTATCTCGACCTCCTCAATTTGGGGCCGATCATAACGAGCCTCCTCTTCATCACAGCCCATCTGTACGATTTAACGACGCCTCCTCGGGTCCTCGGTTGATAATGGGTCCGGAATGAACATTCTTCCCAAGCAAAGATCATGAGCTTGCTTGATATCAAGACTACGTACTTGAAGCCTTCTTCTCTCACAGCCAAAGCTTACGACTCAACATCCCGAGCAAATTCTCTGAGTTGCTACTTTAGACCTCTCGGTTTGGACAGTAAATTGATACCTGTGGAATTCCAGGTTATCGACATCCCGATTACTTTCAATGCCCCGCCGGGAAGACCTTGGCCGCATCAAGTCAAAGGGGTCGCCTCAAGCCTCCACCAAAGGTGTGAAATTGCCTCGAATGGGGATCTCACGACCATTTACTTGAGATTTAGTCACTTTAGAGGGCACAGATACGGGCGGAATACCTATTCTCGAAATCAAACATGACGAGGAAGGTCTCATGCTAACAGCTTCACAGCCGAGCCTCCCAAGGCCCAAGTGTGCAACATAGATCTCGACGGTCACTCGGGATAAAATCCCACCGGCCTTGAAAATGATGAGAAAAATGAGCTATCTACCCGGCCTCTGGTCCGGGGAAGCACCAACAAGGAACTCACAAACTCATCGAGGTGAAAGGACAGTAATACTCGCCACGGCCCGGGATATGAGGCCTCCTCGACACCGCAAAAGGAAAAAGATTTGAAGCCGCCACAGAAAGGTCCCGCCGACAACCCTAAATCTCTCCCCTTCGCCCTAATTTGGCCGACTACTTTGTAAAGGGTCCCACACAACCAGAAACATCACAGAGCCCACTCCTACGGCAAAGGACGGCTAAAGCTACAGGATAGCCTCAACAAGTTCAGAGGAACCAAGGCTAACCCGGTCCGTAGAATGTTCCCGGACCTACCCAAGATACCCGGGGCTACCACTACCACGAAGAGCGAGTATACCTTCGTAGGCGTGCCTCGACTCCGGTGGAACAGCCTCGAGAAGCTCACAACCACTATTCCTACCGCCCAGAAGATCCGAAACCCGAATTCGAACCGACAAAGGCTAAAAGCTAAGGCCACGGAATTTCCTCGATGATTGGGATGGTCTCGGTTATGCAAAGAATTGTTCGAAGAAGAAGTCCAGGTGCCGACTCGATTGATCTCGGCTCGGTCCAAGAGATGATAGCAAAGAATTGAGAAAGGAAAACAAAAACAAAGACAGCCTCCCGAGTCATGAGGCTACCAACAATATGCCGCTTAAAGAATTGGGAAACCTCTCGTGCCCGTCCGCGACCAAGGAGGAAATGATCACCAAGCTTGGATTGGTCCCCCGTCCCTTTGTGTCAATCTAGGACAAGTCCTCCCAGCCTCTCTTTGTTAAGATCGAGTCTCTAGGGTCGTCCGACGGCCTTACGCCCGAAGACTACGAGTCCGTAGCAAGCGCCGTATTCCCTTTCGTTTTCAATGAAATGACGAATCTTTCGAGTATCCCTTGATTGCCACTTTAACTAATGACGAATTAATTAAAAAAATTTTAATAATAATTCATTAGATAAAGAAGCGTACACATTAAACAAAAAATCAAACAACAAAAAAAAAATCTTTAAGCAGTTGTCCGGAAAGAGGAAAATCGAGCCCAAGCCGCCGAAGAGATTTTGACGAGTGTGAATTTGGGAACCGCGAAGAGCCTAAAGAGACGCAGATTGGTGATTTCTTCGAAGGAATCGGAAAGGATGCTCGCAAAGTCCTACAAAATCCTCAATTCAAGGAAAGTTGCCCTCTTCATCAAAGAAAACATCATGTGCATACGGGTTGCCACCAAATCATCTCGTATAATGGATCCCACTTCGAAGGGGAATGTGAAAACCGCCGGCGGAATTCCGAATAACTCCGTCACAAGTCATCTCCCTACAGCCCCAAACCAACGGAGCCGTCGAGGCAAAGCAAACAAGACTCGAAAATATCATCCGGAAAATGGCCGTCCAAGGCGTAGATTGGCCCGAGAAGTTACACTCGGCACTCGGGGCTACGTAACATCGCCGAACGGCAACCGGGGAAACACCGTTTGCCCTCACATACGGAATGGAAGCCGTACTCCCAATCGAGCTAGGAAATCCCTCGCTCCGTATACTGTTGGAAAGCCAGATCAACGAGGTCGAATGGCTCCAGAGTCGCCATGACGAATTGGCCCTACTAGACGAACGCCGACTGAAGGCCATGGAACACATCCGAGCCTACCAGGGAAGAATGGCTAGAGCCTTCGACAAGAAAGTAAAGCATCGGGAGATCCGAGAAGGTGATCTCGTTCTAAAAGAAAAGCCCCCACCCGTATCAACCCCTCGGCAAATGGGAGCCCGTATGGGTCGGGCCATATGTCGCCCGTAAGATCTTCTCCTGAGGAGCCATGCAACTTGCACTCGACGGGAATCCCTTTGTACACCCAAAGGAATGGTGACAAGCCGCGCAGATACTACGCGTAAAAAAAAAAAAAAAAAAAAAAAAAAAAAAAGTAAAAAAAAAAGAGTGCTAAAAGAGTAATACCCAACTAGGTTGAAAACCCGAGAAGGGCGGCCTAGGTAAAAACAGGTTGCACCAAAAAAACAAAAAAAAACAAAAAAAAAAAAAAAAAACAAAACAACAAAAAAAAACAAAAAAAAAAAATCGGTTGAACTACGAAGACCCGAGCTCCTCAAAATGAGGGGAACGTAGGCACCGGAAACGGTTCTGGTCTAAAGCACAAATAAAAGCCATACTTTGGCATCAATACAATTGATCGACCATGAAAGCGTCTCGAAAACTCTAAAGCAATTCAAATATTCATTACAAGTTAAAAAGCTCTTTGATGAGTCTAAGCCCGATTCATTCCTACAACCGGCAACCTCGCTAAAAGAAAACTAAGATACATAATCAAACTAATGTGTCCGCCATGACAAGAAAGGGATACTGAAACCTCGTAGTCACTCCAAGCCACTGCACCGGCCTCTCCCCTCTTCTTCCCCTTCGAGTCTTCTTTCTTCGAACCGGAAAATGTCCTGTTCCTCCTACCAAGCTCGTATAGGAACAGATCTATCAAACCAGCCTCCGTCGTGGCCTTAGTAGCTCCTAGCGTCATCCCTCATCTCCCGTAACCTAGCCGGTAGCATAGGAGCCCTCCTCTCCCGTCTCGACGTAAGCCTCATAATCGGTCCGCGCGTCTCCGCTCCCCGTCATGAGGGCCGCCTCGCCTCGCCGCCTCCTCCTCTCGTAAACAGCCAGTCCTCCGCACCCACAATGGCCTCACGCCGTCTCAAAATAGCCACCCGAGTCTCTCCTGCATGCCTCTCATACCAATCCAGGTACCAAGTGGTCAGAACACCGGTCTCTGACGCCGAGAATAACCCGAGGAGGAAAGGCATCATACCTCCATGCTCGGGAAAGAAATGGAAACACCGAGGGATCATCCATAGAAACAGTGAGCCACCACCCCGGTGGCTATATCATCAAAGCCCTCCAAAGGAACCCGCTCCAAGCCAAACCGTCTCGTAACTAAAGCCGGAATATAGAAGCTAGACCGAGAAAGCCCCTAAGCACGACCACGAGACCCATCCTCAAGCACTCGCGAGTCTCCACCCGCCAACAAGGCACTCGACCATCTGATATCCTCTCGCTCGGAGACCAGCCATCCAACGCTCCCACGAGCCCCGATCATCAAAATCCACAAAGAACCCCCTCCCGGCAAATGTCCAAGGCTTGATCATATCTGAGTTTCCCGAAGAACCCCAAACGCTCCATCGCCCACTGTGGTCAAGAGGAACGGGCCGCCCGCGCATATACCGCCTTCCGTAGCGCCTATCGAGAGCATGAAAAGTCTCCCCGTAATCAAAGGAACGACATCTCTCGCCTGTGCGACAGCGAACGACAACATCCAAAGAAAGACCGATGGCAAATCCCAAAGGAATAGACCATGAACAGTGGTGCCAAACATACAAAGTGCAAAGGCATCCCAATAGGCATCATCCACCAAGCCTAGGCCCCTAAATCTATCGGGAAGACCGGAAATATCGAAATGATCGGGACCACGGATCATACCTTGCGCTTCCTCCGGGGAAAGATGAAGGAGGACGCACACCTGTCAACAAAAGAAGCTCCTCCGGCAAAGGAACCGCTATCTCTTCCACCTCCGACCTCCAAGCAAGGCCCGAAATTCTTCCACGCCGGAACAATCTCGTTGAAGGAAAGGCAAAAGACATGCCTTCTAGTGTCCCAAAATGAGGAAGAAGCCCTCAAAAGCTCATAATCCGAATCAATTCGAGAGACCATAAGCACTTCACCTTGTACCTTTCTTCAAAGAAGGACCTCCTCTCATGCATAATCTCCCTAGACCAATCCTTGAACTTGTTGAAGAATGACATTTGGGATTCTTGGGACAATTTTGATGGAGCTTTTCTAAAGTTTTCCATGGTTTTTCTCTTTCTCCCCGAAAATGGTCGTTTGACTCGGAGGTTGAAGAGGATATTTGAATTTGAAATAAAGCAAGACCAGTGTCCGAACCAAAATTAAAGGACAATGTCGAAGTCGCCCTATCCGCGCGGACATGATTGTCACAAATGTAAAAATCCGCAATGTACCCAAGCCGCTACATCAAAAGAGGAATATTCCGTCCCGCTGCTCGAAACCCGTGCAAAAAACCTCCCCAAACCACCCATATACCAAACACCCTTGCAAAAAAAAAAAACCAAGGCTCATGCAACACTGCATTCATACTGCATTGCATTCATAAAATAAAATCCTAAATTATTACATTCCAAAAAAAAAAAGAGTGTGCATAAAAAAAAAACAAACAAACATAAATAAAATCCTAAATTATTACATCCAAAAAAAAAAAAAGAGAAAAAAATGTGCATAAGCTGTACAAATCTAAATCTCAATCTCAAATCTCAAAAAAAAAAAAATCAATCGGAGTCTCCAGTGCCCGATGTCCGCTCCCTCGCCCTCTTGCGACTCGGGCCCGCCTCCTCAGAGCCCCGAAAATCTCGGGCTCGTAATCGTCCTCGTCTCCGCAAAGAGGCTCATCAGACCAACCGCACGCTCCGATAGGGCAAGCCGAGATCTCGCGAAAAATCGTATCCGAAGGTGAAGGCGTTTGACTCCCGCACGTACGAAGACGACCCGCCATGCCGCCATACGTGTCCCTCGCCCGTGTGGATCCCCGAGAATGACGTGATCCGAAGGCAACACCGCGCTGGGATCAAGGAGAGGAGACAAAGGAGTCTCTCGAAGAAGTCTCGAGCGAATAGGGGAAGCTCTCCCGTCTCGACAGCGCCGCCGTGGTCGCTCGCTCTAGCTCGAGGAGCCCCGCAAGCGACCATCCTCCCGATGAATCTCTTGCCTCGATCACTTGCTTCGCGCCTTCGACGACCACCTCCGAAAACCGCACAAAAGCAAAAGCGTCAAAAAAGGGAAGTGATGCTAAAGATGATGAAACAAAAGAAAGAAAGGAAGAGGCAGAAGCGTAAAAGCCATACCTTCATACTCCTGACGAGGCCGAAAGCTCGTGGAAGTCGCCGGCCGAGGGATTCGCACCCTCAATCGGACCCCATCCTCGATATAGGAAAATCCGTCCGAGGGTACCGCGGATCCCAAGCCCCTCCCTATCCAGAACCCGAGGCATCCTCAGCCTCCTCAAGACGAATGTCGCATATGGCTCAATCGCCACGAAATCCGAGAAGTGCCGGCCGGCTCAGTAATCATCCCAGTCACTGACCGATCGCTTCGGTGCATCATATCGGCGGGAGGCTCCACCGGTGTCCTCAAAGGCGAGTTCACGCCATGCCGGCGCGTCACCCTCTCTCCTGCATAATATGCATCGCAGTCGACCTCTCAAAATCCTCCGCCGCACGCCCAAATCTCGCCGCCTTCACCGCGCCACCTCAAAGCGATCCTGTGGGAAGAATATCATCCCCTCATCCGTCTCGGCCTCCGTCAAAGGAAGGCAATCCGCTGTACTGAGAGGTCGTACGCCCCGGAGCTTATCTTCTCCCGGCATGCTTCGGGACCAAGACCGCATGGCCTGATACGCCCGACGTACTCCGCCGCCGCCGCCACATCGTGACATGTGAAAACTCCAACGCCCATACCGCGAAAGGTAAAAATCCAATCAATCCAAAGGCAAAAGAAAAGTGCGTGCTCAAAAAAAAAAGAGGGAAAGCAAAAAGAGAGCTTATACCTCCAGTGGCAAACTCAAAGCAAGACAAAGAGCTCACAAATTCTTCCGCCGTACCTATCGAGAGCAAAGTAAAGCTCGCCAGCCTCGGCCTCTCCCCACGAGACATCTCCGCCGTCTCCATGTCCTCCAAGGACCTCAACAAGGCAAAGATCGCCGTCCCTCAAAGATGCCCAAAGAGGGTGCTCGAAAAGGCAAACCACAAGAAGGCCCCGGCAACTGACGGCGCCTATCCTCTCCTCCCCAGCCTCGTAGCTCGCTATGGTCTCCACAATCTTACCGTAGACCACTGCATACTCCATCCCCATCCCCTTTTGGGAATAGGGAAAATCCTGTAAGAGCTCGTAGATCAAGATCGCCGTAGCCATCCCGCCACTCAATGCCGCTGGGCCCATTAAAGGACAGCCCGTAATCGCACAGAAATCGGAGGGCGTAACCGTAGCCTCGCCTGTAAGAAGTGAAAGGTGTGGGTCGCGCCCCACCAATGCCGCGCCGCAGCAAACATCAAGCCCTTGCTCTTAGGGAACTCGACCACCCCCTCAAGCACTCAACGAACTCCCAAAGCCCCGTCTCAACAACAGATCCGTCTCTGACTCGGCAAAGCTCCTCGGCCCGCATCCGGAAGCCGATCCCACAAGTCAATCACGGACTCCACCGATCCTCGAGTCTTCATTTTGTTCACCAAGCCCGTCACAAAACGGTTTCCGCCCCGTAAAAAAAAAAAGGAGAGAGAAAATGTCAAAAAAAAAAAAAAAAAATTTGCATTTGCATTTACACAAAAAAAGAAAGCATACACATGCATTAAAAAAAAAAAAATTTCGACAAAGATAACAAAGATACAATGAGCATAGCCCCATTTTTCTCGCATAAAAGAAAACAGCTTTTCAAAGAAATCCCAATGCATTCATCAAAAAAGATGCATTCCTACTAAGTAAAAACTCCGTCCCATTTTCATAAAATAACATGCATACCATCCATCATCTCAAAAAAATGCATACATGCATATCATCCATCTTACATGCAACGGGAGGAAAAATCCGTCCCACTTTTCAAAAAAAAAATATATCCTAAACATACATACATCCCATATTGGCAAAATGCCCATTCTTTCCAAACAAAATGCATGCATTGCATCATTCATCAATATCAATATTCAATTTCAAAAAAAAAAAATCATCATCATCAACATGCAATATTCAATTTCAAAAAAAAAATCACAATTTTCGAATTTTCACATGCAATTTTCGAATTTAAAAAAAAAATGGCGAAAATGCCAATTCTTTTTCCCAAGCAAAATGCACATTTTGGGTTACTCACATAATCATCAAGATTCAAAGACAATGAACATCAATATTCAATTTCAAAAAAAAAAATTTCAAAGATCACCTAAAATTCAAATTTCAAACAAGAAATCAACAAAGGGATCAAAGGGTTTCAAAGTATACCGCTCGGAGATTCGAATCCGAAGCCCAATGTTGCCAAGCACGGGTAGGGCTCCTCCGCAACCGATTGCGAAAGATTGTAATGCTCTCTCATCCTGGACACGAGCTCCACCGTCTCCGCCACCGGCCACGTCCTCGGGTTCCTTGAAAAGCGCTTCCCGTGTTCCCATTGCTCAAAATCGAAGAAATCCTAAGATTTTTGAAGCTTTTCTTGGCCAACAATGGTTTCTCCTGCTTATCTTTGGCTCAACAATGGCTTCTCTCTTCTCGTCCGTTTCAAAACTGAATGGGAAGAAGAAAAGGGCGTGGCCCCACTACTCCCCCACTTTCAGCCTCCTATCCGAAGACCGATAGGATCGGGAAGAAGATCAAATGACCCGATCAGTTCCTCCTTAATTAATTTCCCTCAGACTCGTCTCACCCTTAACTTTGACAAAGATAACGGCTAACCAAAGTCATCCCGGTCAAATGACCCTTGTTGCCCAAGAAAATCATTCCCCTAAGCAAAGAAACGCAAGCACCGAGTGCCCTAACTTGAGAAAGATAACGAGATCCAAAGTCACTCTTTCATCAAAATTATTCCCCAGCTCAAACGTAAGACCGAGTGCCCCGAGAAAGATAACGAATCCCGTATCTTTCATCAAAATCATCCTCCCTAGCAAAGAAAACGTAAGACCGAGTGCCCTCGAGAAAGCATAACGGGATCCCGTATCTTTCATCAAAATCATTCTGCAGTCAAACGTAAGACCGGGGGTGCCCCGAGAAAGATAACGGATCCCAGATCTTTCATCAAAATCATTCCCTGCTAGTCCAAACGTAAGACCGAGTGCCCCTTGAGAAAGATAACAAAGATCCCGTATCTTTTCTTTATCAAAATCCTTCCCCCGATAGCCAAACGTAAGACCGATCTCCCGCAGAAAGATAACGAGATCCCTGTATCTTTCTATCAAAATCCTTCCCAAAGAAAACGTGAAGACCGAGTGCCCCGAGAAAGGATAACGAAATCCCGTATCTTTCATCAAAATCATTCAAGCTAAGCAGTCAAACGTAAGATCCGAGTGCCTGAGAAAGATAACGAAATCCCGTATCTTTCATCAAAATCATTCCCCTAGCAGTAAAACGTAAGACCGAGTAGCGCAAGGCTCGAGAAAGATAACTGATCCCGTATCTTTCATCAAAATCATTCTCCCTGCTAGCCAAGCAAACGTAAGTCCGAGTGCCCTTTCAGAGAAAGATAACGCGATCCCGTATCTTCATCAAAATCCTCCCCGGGTTTCCTAGCCAAACGTAGGCACCGATTTCCTTTCGAGAAAAGATAACGAGATCCCGTATCTTCTCATCAAAATCTTCCCTATAGCCTCACAAACGTAAGTCCGATTTCTCTCTCCTCGAGAAAGATAACTGATCCCGTATCTTTCATCAAATCATCTTCCCCCGAAGCAAACGTAAGACCTGAGTGCCCCGAGAAAGATAACAAGATCCCGTATCTTTCATCAAAATCTTTCCCTAGCCTCAAGAAACGTAAGACCGAAAGTGCCCCTCGAGAAAGATAACGAGATCCTCGTATCTTTCATCAAAAATCATCCCTCAGCCAAACGTAAGACCGATTTCGAGAAAGATAACGAGATCCCGTATCTTTCATCAAAATCACCCCTGCTAGCACAAACGTAAGACCGATCTCCTGAGAAAGATAACGGAATCCCTGTATCTTTCATCAAAATCTTCCCTAGCCAGAAAACGTAAGACCGAGTGTTCCGAGAAAGATAACGAGATCCCGTATCTTTCTATCAAAAATCTTCCCTAAGGCCAAACGTAAGACCGATTTCCCCGAGAAAGATAACGAGATCCCGTATCTTTCTCTATCAAAATCTTCCCTACAGCAAAACGTAAGATCGATCTTCCCGAGAAAGATAGAACGCAGACTCCCGTATCTTTCATCAAAATCATCCAACTACAGCCAAACGTAAGAATCGATTTCCCTGCACGAATACGTCTGATTTTCCCCAAAGAAAGGCTAACGAAATCCCCAAGAAAGTTAACGGAATCCCAAAAGCCAACGAAATTTCGAGTAAGACTCGAACTACGAAAGTGGCTTCGATTCTACCAGTGGATACGTAGCGTAGCCTATCATTAGGTCCAGCCCCCCGACCAAAACCAGGTCACCCTCTCCTTCGGCAAGCAGCCAGACAAAGTCCACCGAAAGGCCATTTACAAATTAAGGTCCGAGGCACCTAAAAAGCCATCTTCATCAAGCGTCTTCGAGGCACCTAAATGCCATCATCAAGGTCCGAGGCACCTAAAAAGCCATCTTCAAGGTCCGAGGCACCTAAAACGCCATCTTCAAGGTTCGAGGCACCTAAGGCGCTATCACTAGAAAGCGATAAATCGCAATCATCCCTGCCAGAGACCGAAAATGGTCATTCCCTTTATCCTCTCAAAGCAGAGCTGATACTCATCGACCGAAAATGGTCATCTCTTATCTCCAAGCAGAAGTTTCTTTCCAAAGCAAAACCGACTGTAGTAACTCGCTTGACGTGTTCGAGGGCACCCCAAACGCTATCATCTCTGTGGTCAAAGACCCGAACTACGGATCAAGTTGATTCCCCATTCTAGATACGTAGGTAGCCTATCGCCAGGTTCCTACCCACCCGATCACTCCTCGATCATCCCGCTCAAATATGGAGCCTATCTTATCGACCCACCCCGCTTCCTTCGAAAGCGCCGCTCGCCGAGGGGCTACCGTAAGTGCTGTCTAATTTGAGCTTGTTGAGAATTTCCTTTTCGTTAGAAAATTAACGAAAGTTGTAACATTTCTAACAATTCCCAATAATCCCAACTTTCTAACAAAGTGAGGGTAAAATGGGCATTGCTATTTAAGGTTAAAACCTTAAAAAGAATCTCAAAAAGAAAAACAAAAGAAGAAAACCATAAATAGAAATGCCGGAAACATAAACTCGGCCGTTTAATTTGAATTTCAAAAAGAAATATTCCTCTTGTCCAAAGCCGGAGCC
>JAFEMH010004514.1:122500-205590 GCA_022495995.1 Adenophora triphylla var. japonica | reverse complement strand
GAAATATCTAGATGTCCAATTTGGTATTGGATAAGAAAGATATGATAGCTCAAAGTTGGTGGGTTGAAAGTGTAACTTTTGAAACTTCATCAAAATATTGATGTTCCATAAATCCTAATTATTAAGGGATTAATTGGATATTGATGATGTTCCATAAATCCAAATTATTAAGGGATTAATTGGATACATACCAAGAGTCTTGGGGTTACAAATTGAAAGGACATTCATATAAAATCCTAGGACTTTTGGTGGAGCTAGAGGAGAGTTACCCACAACAAGAAACTAGAATGTTTTTTCATCAATCTTTCCACCCTCCCTCTTGCAATTTGTTATCTTCTTCCTTTGGCCTCCTAGAGAAATATCCATGGTGATTTTGTCCAAGCATAGGGAAATTCGCCGGAAAACTTTAAGTGCAAAGTTGTTCCGGTTCATCCGTTTTATCCTGGGAGACTAACGTCCATTGAAGACCTCGAGCACTCGTAGTGAGGGGGCGAATTAGTCTTAAGGAGAGTGTGTAACACACGACTCGGATTCAAGCAAATTCAAGATGACGATTCAAGAAGGTTACGGCACGGATTCAAGCAAACTCAAGACAATGAATTTACGGTTTTCTCTTTATTATTTTTATGTTGTATATTATATTTCAATTCATTGTAATTCTTTTCTCATTTGTGCTCGATTGTATAGATTTTGTCTAACAATCTTAAGACTAATTCTCCTATTTGAGAAAGAATTACAGATTTGAAAAATCCGGTAGATCAATGATCACAAGAGAAAAGATGTAAAGAGATGACAAAAAGAGACGGGAAATTGATGGAAAAGAAGCAAATTTCCAGCACAGATTTTCTAACACCATCTGTGGAAAAACTCCATTTCCCGGTTCGTCAACCGTTGGATCGAGCTCAAATTTGGTGGGCATGTTCCTGACTCATAGAAGAATATTCTGGACGGTGGGATCGAAAAGTTATTATGTGAAGATGGAGATAAAAATTCCAGAACAGAACAGTTTTTAAGGCTAAATTAATTACTTGAACTTATAGTGAATTAACGGATGAACATCGAGGATGTTGAAACGATTGTGTAAAATAGTTGTGGTGATGCCACTTCTATTGTTTATACAATAGATGATGGATCTCTTATGATTCATGGAAATCATAGTGAGAAAAAAAAATTGAAAGTTCGTTTGAACTAAATTGAGGAAATGAACGGTTAAAGATGTCATCTTTAACGTTCTTATGGTTCACAAGAATCATATTGTGAAATGAATAGTTCATTGGAACTATGTTGAGAAAATGAACGGGTAAAGATTTAGTCTTTAACGTTGCATTTTATAAATGAAAAGTTCGTTGGAACTAAGTTGAGAAAATTAACGGGTAAAGAAGTAATCTTTAACGTTAACGAAAAGTTCGTTGAACTAAGTTGAGAAGATGAACGTTGAAAGATGTATTTCTTTAACGTTGCATATTTTCAATAATCTATTGACAAAGATGATAGGGCTTCTTGAACGGAGTTGTTAAATCCTATTAGTGTCAATAGTGATAAAAGTCACAAAAATAAAAATGGAGCTTCTTGAAAGAAGTTATTAAATTCCATTGTTGTGAACATTGAAAAATGTTACAAGAACAAAAACCATAGGGCTTCTTGAAAGAAGTTGTTAAAACCTATTGGGAGAATATGTGACTAATGTCATAAAGATAAAAACAATAAGACTTCTTGAAGGAAGTTGTTAAATCTTATTGTTGGTGATAATGACAAATAACACAAAATATTTAGAATGAAAACTTCTAAAAGAAATTGTGTATTTTGTAAATGAGAATGTGATTTTTCTCTAATTTAGAGGTGCTCCAAGATGAGACCTTTAAAGTTTTGGAATAATTAACCTTCAATTATAATTCCATTAAGGAATTTAGAGGTTTATAAATATGAGTGGTTATAAGAAATAAATTGTGTTAATTCTCCTATTGAATTAACAATTTATTCTTGGAGTTAATTCTCTAATTAATTTAGAGAGTTATATTTTAAAAACAAAGTTATAATTGTTAAAAATTAAAGCCAATGGTTGGTTTGTGTAGAGACAAATCTCTAATGGAATGTGGTTGTTCCAAGTTTTCGGATCACCATAGTGAAAAGTTAGAAAATTTTGTTGGTCTTGACTTTAAGTGATGGCAACAAAATATGTTCTTCTTGACCACCTTGAACTTAGAGAGGTTTCTTTTGGAAGATCCTACAAAGTTGGGTGAAAATGTGAAGGATGTTCAAGCCGTGAGTGCGGTTGAAGCATGTGAATTTTCTTTATCGGAACTATATATTTAATGAATTGTCGAATTCATTATAAAACGTATATAGTACGAAGAAAATTGCAAACCATTTATGGGAGTCGTTGGACTATAAATATAAAATCGAGAATGCGGGTGCATTGGAAATCATCGTAATCCGCTTCCTTGATTTTAAATAGTGGACTCCATAAATGAAATAAAAAATCATATGGAAGAAGTGGAAATAGTCTTCCATGAAAAACCATGTCGAATGGATGGTGTTGAGTGAAATTCTCAAGTGATGACAATAATTGAGAAATTGCTTTTCACTTGAAAATATTTTAAAATCACCTCAAACATAATGAATGAAAATGAATGTTGAGGTGTGTGCTATTTGTCTTTGTGTTGGAAAAGAGAATAGAACTTTGGAGAAAAAGTTGTCTAACATTTCTTGTGGCGAAAGAAAATGTGATGAAGCATGCCGAAATACTTAATACAAAAACAAAGTTGGTCAAACTTGTTTGAAATGTCAAAAATCGTTTGAAAAGTCAAACGTGTTTAAAAAGCCAAACTTGTTTGAAAAGTTGAACATATACCTTGTGTCTTGAGAGAAAACTGTGATGTCATTCATGATGTTTAAATGAATGAAACGAAAGGGTGTTCAAGTGATCAATAATGAGATTGAATCTCGTTATATGGTCAAAATAGATACAAACAAGACTCATCATATATGTGCTTGAAGTTATAATCAAGGCATATTGATTCTTGAGATGTGAATATTGATCAAGTGATCAATATTGAGATGTGAATATTATTCACATAGATGATGGTAAAATGTAAGTTTTACCTTTAACTTTTCTTGCTAAAAAGAAAAATGTTGAATCTTATCTCTTTAAAGAAAAAGTTGGAAATCAACTTAATAAAGAGGTAGTGATAAAACACAACTAAATGTAGTTTGTGTATATGTTACACTAAATACTATTGATTGCATATGGTTGGGTATGCTTACAATAGTTGTGATTATAGAATTTTGTGTATGAATTCAAGATTCAATAATGGAATCATGAAGCGCTTCTTTCTTTAAGAATATGTTTCCGTATAAATTAAGAGATGGGGAAAACTCATTTAATCGGATTCATGATTCAATAGAAGAATAAGAAACTTATCATGAGGAATGATAAAGAAGAGGCATGACCTCGACATAGCAAATGAGGTAGGATAAGAAAATTCTATGGCCCGGATTTTCTAACCTCCATGCTAGAAAATGAATCACAAAGTTATAAAGACATTGAGCTCTTTGGAAGGATCTTTGTGGAAAGAGGCCATTAAAAGTGAGATTGATTCCATCTTGGAAAATCACACTTGAAAACTAGTGGATTTACCTTCGAGTAGTAAATCACTAGCATATAAGTGAATTTTCAAAAGGAAATGAAGACCGATGGAACAATCAATGAGTACAAGGCTAGACTTGTAATTGAGGATTACAAGAAAATGAAGAACTTGATTACTTTTATACTTATTCTCTCATCACGAGAATAAAGAGTTGTATTTGCAATTGCTGCATAGCAGAATTTGAAATACATCAAATGGATGTAAATAACATTTCTAAATGTCGATTTAGAAGAGAAACTTTACATAGAACAACCCGAGGGGTTTCTTGTACATGAACAATGAAACAAAGTGTCCACAATGTACACCATGATCAAATGGTGTTAATAATGAAAATTGGCATTATTGCTAATTTTGGGACTAACCCGAAAATGTGGGGGTGAGTATACTTTGGAAAATAATTACCTATTGGAAAGGTTTCCCCAAGAAAACAACGAGATGTCCATATGAAATATGGAAACGTAGGCCTACGTACACTTGTTAATGTGGGGTGTTTCGCAAAGTAGCAAGTCCAATTACCAAAGAAATTGAATTTGGTTATTAAATGGTGGATTGTGTTTCAAGAGTTATGTTCATAACAATTGTGCATATTGGTTTGTTATATATGATTCAATAAGTTTGAATATATATAAAAATCAAAAGAAAATAAAATCAATGAAAATCAAGTATTGATGTCAAATTCATGAAAGTGAATAAATGATACTTTGAATGAAATAGATCAAAGTGTTGAAATGGTTCAAGAAATGAAACCTTAGAAGAAAATGTGCTAGTTTGTAAAGTCATTGTATGACTTGAGACAAGTACAAAGATAATGACATCAAAGGTTCGATTGTGTGGATTTAAACAAGAGTGACTACGTCACTTTGTTAATTAAATCCAAAAACGATATGTTAACTAAGGAAAATTCTAGTCAATTTGATCTGTTGATTCAAATTCAAGGAAAAGTAATAGACTTGTTGTTAAACAAGTCATTAGGTGGATATTCTTGAAATTTTTTAAATGATCAATTTGGAATAGCTGGAATTTAAATGAATTTGAGTTAACAATTATCAAATGGATAAAGCTTGTGTTAGCAAGATGGTATATTGCTAAAGTCAATTTATGATTGAAAAGACATATAGCAATGTGTGTAATGGTAGTCTAGACATTTATGTCTAAGACATAATACCATTAAACAACTACTCTCAACTAATTTGACAATGAGATGTCTAATGAAAAACGGATCCGTTAACCAAAGAGTTAAATAGAGAGTTAGTTGAAAGTTCGATGAGGGGAATGAGACGTAAGCCTCTTAAAAGTTAAACACAGCGGAAAACCCAATCTAGATGACTGGAGATCCCAAGAACTAGATTCAATGGGACAACCTAACTGTTAAAAGACTTGTAGCGTCACTGTGGGGGAATCAACCCCAAGTCCATTCCTATTAGTGACATCCCGAAAGGACAAGGATAAGCTTATGGCTTTTAATGATTCTTACGCGTCGAAAATTCGAGCGGGGTAATACGGGTTACCTTTAAGAAATCACCTATGTGAGAGAGAAGTGGGGCCGCTTCGAGGAGAATTGTGTGAGGCTCAATTCTTAGACCCTCTCACGAGAACTGTGCAAAATGTTCGGGGCCATGAATGAACATAGCTATGAGAATTGAACTATGTTAGGACGTTACTTGTGTCAAGTATATGATCGGCTACACAAAAAGCATAACGGTTCAAGGACATCGCGTCTACCGACTTGCGAGTAGAGTAAATATGCTTGTACGAGCGAAGGTTCAATGGGCATTCCCACACCTATCGTATGCAAGTTTTCGTCTGCCGGACTCTATCACCAAACTCGTCATTAATTTCCTTCATGTGGGGGATTGTTGGAAAAATTCGTTATATGTGAAGGAAATTGTGTATTTTCCTTACATAAATCGTTTGTCGTTTGACAAAGATTATTGTGGGTTCATGTTCCATGTTGTGAGAACATGAAAATGAAATATCTAGATGTCCAATTTGGTATTGGATAAGAAAGATATGATAGCTCAAAGTTGGTGGGTTGAAAGTGTAACTTTTGAAACTTCATCAAAATATTGATGTTCCATAAATCCTAATTATTAAGGGATTAATTGGATATTGATGATGTTCCATAAATCCAAATTATTAAGGGATTAATTGGATACATACCAAGAGTCTTGGGGTTACAAATTGAAAGGACATTCATATAAAATCCTAGGACTTTTGGTGGAGCTAGAGGAGAGTTACCCACAACAAGAAACTATAATGTTTTTTCATCAATCTTTCCACCCTCCCTCTTGCAATTTGTTATCTTCTTCCTTTGGCCTCCTAGAGAAATATCCATGGTGATTTTGTCCAAGCATAGGGAAATTCGCTGGAAAACTTTAAGTGCAAAGTTGTTCCGGTTCATCCGTTTTATCCTGGGAGACTAACGTCCATTGAAGACCTCGAGCACTCGTAGTGAGGGGGCGAATTAGTCTTAAGGAGAGTGTGTCACACACGACTCGGATTCAAGCAAATTCAAGATGACGATTCAAGGAGGTTACGGCACGGATTCAAGCAAACTCAAGACAATGAATTTACGGTTTTCTCTTTATTATTTTTATGTTGTATATTATATTTCAATTCATTGTAATTCTTTTCTCATTTGTGCTCGATTGTATAGATTTTGTCTAAACCACCCTGGTGGCTATATCATCAAAGTCCTCCAAAGGAGCCTGCTCCAAACCAAACTGTCTCAGAACCAAAGCCGGAATGTAGAAGCTGGACTGAGAAAGCCCCGGAACCATAACCACGGGAGATCCGTCCTGAAGCACCCTCCGAGTCTCCACCCGCCAATAAGGCACCAACCATCTGATATCTTCAGTCTGACGACCAGCCATCCAACGCTCCCACGAGCCCTGATCATCAAAATCTACAGCAACCCCTCTCCTGGCAAATGTCCTAGGCTTGATCATATCCGATGTTTCCCGAAGAACCCCCAGGCGTTCCATCAGCCACAGAGTCAAGAGAAACGGGCTGCCCCCGTGCATATACCATCTCCCGGTAGCCAGCCTGTCGAGAGCATGAAAAGTCTCTCCCAAGATCAAAGGTACAACGTCTCTGCCCAAGCGACAGTGAACGACTACATCTAGCAGAGCCCGATGACAGATCCCAAACGAATAAACCATGAACAAGGTCCCGAACATGCAAAGTGCAAAGGCATCCCAATAGGCATCGTCAAGCAAGCCTAAGCCCCTAAATCTATCAGGAAGACCAGAAATATCAAAATGATCAGAACCGCGGATCATACCTTGTGCTTCCTCCGGGGAAAGATGAAGAAGGTTGCACAACCTGTCAACAAAAGAGGCTCCTCCGGGCAAAGGAATTGCAATCTCCTCCACCTCGGGACCGCCAAGCAAAGCCCGAAATTCTTCAACGGTCGGAACAACCTCATTGTAAGAAAGGCAAAAGACATGCCTTCTAGTATCCCAAAATGATGAAGAAGCTCTCAAGAGGTCGTAGTCCGGAACCAATTCTTTGAGGGACCATAAGCACTTCACCTTGTACCTTTCTTCGAAAAATGACCTCCTCTCATGCATAATCTCCCGAGACCACTCTTTAAACTTGTTGAAAAATGACATTTGGGATTCTTGGGACAATTTTGATGGAGTTCTTCTAAGATTTTCCATGGCTTCTCTCTTCTCTCTCCCGAAATTCCAGTTTGAACTGAAGAAGATGAAGTTTCAGGTGACATTTATGCCCCAAACCAGATCCAACCACCAGAATAAATGAACCCTGACAGATGTCATCCCCATCCGCGCGGATAGTATTGTTACCAAAAAAAAATTTTTGCTGCAGTTTAAACTGCTGCACCACAAAGGAATATTTTGTCCCAGCCAAAGCCTGTCCAAACCAGTCCATACACCAAACATCTACACCCTTGCCAAAAAACCGAGGCTCATGCAACATTGCATTCATACAGCATTGCATTCAAAAAAAAAAAATAATAACAATAATCCTAGATTATTACATTCCAAAAAAAAAGAAAGAGAAAAGCAAAGAAAAAAAAATATGCATGGAAATAAGATGTATCTGTCTGAATAGGTACAATCACAATCTCAGATAATCAATCTCAGAAATCAGTCAATCAGAGTCCTCGGTGGCCGGCGCCTTCCCCCGATCCCTCTTACGGCTCGGGCCCGCCTCCTCAATAGCCATGAAGATCTCAAGCTCAGAATCATCATCCTCATCTCCGGAGGAAGGTTCGTCAGGACCAACCGGCACGCTCTGATAGGGCAAGCCAAGATCTGCAAAGAAATCATATCCGAAGGTGAATGCGTCGGACTCCTGGACGTGCGAAGAAGATCCACCATGATGCCAGACATGTCCCTGTCCATAAGGATCTCCGAGAATGACGTGATCCGAAGGTAGTACCACGCGGGGATCAAGGAGAGGAGAAAGAGGAGTCTCAGAGGAAGTCTCTGAAGGAATAGGGGAAGCCTCCCGCCTGACAGGCGTCGGCTGTGCTCGCCTCGCTCTGGCCTGAGGGGCTCCGCAAGCAACCATCCTCCTAATGAATCTCTTAGCCCCGATCACCTGTTTCGTCAGCTTCTCCACGACCACCTCCGGAAACTGGACGGAAAGAAAGTCTTCAAAAAAAAAAAGTGATGCGAAAAATGATGAAGCGAGAATGGAGAAGACAAAAAAAGGGAAGAAGGAGAAGCCATACCTTCATACCCGGACGAGGCCGGAAAGCTCGTGGAAGCCGCTTAGGCTGGGGGATCTGCACCCTCAATCTAACCCCATCCTGGACATATGAAAAGTCCGTCCGAGGGTACCGCGGGATCCCTAATCCCTCTCTATCAAGAACCTGGGGCATCCTCAGCCTCCTCAAGACAAATACCGGATACTGCTCAATCGCCACAAATGCCGAGAAGTGCTGGCCACCTCGGTAATCGCCCCAGGTCTCCGACCTCTCGCTCGGATACATCATGTCGGCGGGAGGCTCCACCGGTGTCATCAAAGGCGAATTCATGCCATGCTGGCGCGTCACTCTCTCCCCCAGATAATACACGTCGCAAGTCAAGCCCCTCAAAATCCTCCGCTGCACGGTCCATATCTCAGCGCCCCTCAGCTGCGCCACATCGAAACGATCCCAGGGATAGAATATCATCCCCTCATCTGTCTCAGCCCCCGTCAAAGGCAGGCAGTCCCTGTATCTAAGGGTCGTGCGCCCTTTGGAACCTTTCTTCTCCCGGGCATACTTGGACCAGGAACGCATGGCCGGATACGCCCCAACGTACTCCACCGGCTGTCGCCACATCGTGACGTGAAAGAACTCCAACGCCCATACCTGCGAAGGGTAAAGATCACATCAATTAAGTGCAAAAAAAGATACGTGCTTAAAGAAAAGAGGGAAAGCAAAAAGAAAGCTTATACCTCCAGAGGGAACTCGAAGCATGTCAAGGAACTGACAGCCTTCCGGCTATACCGATCTAGAGCGAAATAGAGCTCTGCCAGCCCTGCCTCTCCCCAAGAGACCTCTCCGGCCATCCTCACATCCTCCAGGGACCGCAGTAGAGCAAAAACAGCCGTCCCCTCGGCGTGTCCAAAAAGGGTGCTCGAAAAAGAAAACCATAGAAAAGCCCTGGCAATCTGCTCAGCACCTATCCTCTCGTCCCCAGCCTCATAGCTCCCAATGCTCTCCACAATCTTTCCCTCGACCACAGCATACTCCATACCCATCCCCTTTTTGGGAATAGGGGAAAATCCCAGAAGGGCCTGCAGGTCCAAGTCGCTGTAACCATCCCGCCACTCAATGCTGCGTCCATTAAAGGACAGACCCGTGATCGCAGCGTAGTCGGAAGGCGTAACCGTCGCCTCGCCCCAGAAGAAGTGGAATGTGTGGGTCACGTCCCACCAGTGCTGTGCCAAAGCGAAGATCAGGCCCTTACTCTTGGGAAACTTGACCAACCCCCTCAAGCACTCGATGAACTCGTACAAGCCAGTCTCAATGACGATCTGTCTAGGACTCATCATCGCTCCTCTGCCCATATCTGGAAGCCGGTCCCATAGACCAATAACAGACTCCACTGATCCTCGAGTCTTCATCTTGTTCAGCTGCTCCGTCACGAAATTGTTTCCACCCTGCAATAAAAAAAAAGAGAGGAAAACAAAAATGTTAAAAGTGTCAAAATTTTGCATTCGAAAAAAAAAAAGAGAGCATACACATGCATCATAAAATTTTGAAGAAAATTCGGCAGCATAACAGCATGCAATAAACCTAGCCCCATTTTTCTCGCACAAAAGAAGGCAGTTTTCAGCAAATCCCAATCAACATTCATTCATACATGAAGAAAAAAATCATACAAGGAGTCAACGGAAGCAAAAACTCCGTCCCATTTTCATAAAATAACATGCATACATTCATTCGACGGAAGCAAAAACTCCGTCCCACTTTCATAAAATAACATGCATACATATCATTCATGGAATCATCATCTCATTGCAAAAAAAAATAAAAAATCCTACATTTACAAAAAAAAAAAGAGCATGCACACATTCATGTCAACATGGCAACAAAAAAAGAAGTCCGTCCCAAATTCGGGAAATTTTTCATCATAGTCTCATATTTCAAAAAAAAAAGTTTTGGCAAAAATGCCCATTCTTTTTCAAACAAAATGCATATTTGGGTTACCCATAAACTCATTGCAACATGCATATCATCAAAATCAAGATTCAAAGTCAAAAACACAAATTTTTCAAATTTAATTACAATTTTCGGACAAAAAATTTTTTTTTTTTTTTGGCAAAAATGCCCATTCTTTTTTCAAACAAAATGCACATTTGGGTTACCCACAAACTCATTACAACATGCAAAGCATCAAGATCAAATTTCAAGCCCAAGAACATTGATTTTCGGATTTTCAAAAAAAAAAATTTCAAAAAAAATCACAAAAAATCAATTTCAAATGAAAAATCGACAAAGGGATCGAAAAGATTCGAAGTATACCGTTCGGAGACTCGGATCAGTGGCTCAATGTTGCCACGCATCGGGGTAGGGCTCCTCCGCAATCGGTTGCGAAAGAGTATAATGTCTCCTCATTCGAACGAGCTCTAATCGCCTCTCCGCGACCGGACCGCGTCCTTGGCCTTGAAAAGCAACTCCCCCGTGTTCCATTGCTTGAAAAATCGAAGAAAATCGGAAGGATTTCGAGTTTTTTGGCCTTCAATGGCGGCATGGGCGATTTTTCTCTCTCTCCCTCGTAATTTTTTGAAAAAACTGACTGGGGAAGAAGAAGGGCGTTGGCCCTCATTAAAACCAATCTGACTTTCAACCTGATCCGCGCGGATGGTTTTGAAGGGTCAAAATGACCCTTTTGCCCTTTAAAATTTCAGGACTCTGCAATTTAGTCCTCAACTTAACAAAGTTAACCAAAATTAGCCCCCCTTTCAAAATCATTCCGAGAAAGATAACGGAATCCCGTTTCTTTCATCAAAATCACCAATGGCAGTCAAACGTAAGTCTGATTTCCCCGAGAAAGATAACGGAATCCCGTCTCTTTCATTAAAATCATCAACGGCAGTCAAACGTAAGACCGATTTCTCCGAGAAAGATAACGGAATCCCGTTTCTTTCATCAAAATCACCAACGGCAGTCAAACGTAAGACCGATTTCTCCGAGAAAGATAACGGAATCCCGTTTCTTTCATCAAAATCACCAACGGCAGTCAAACGTAAGTCCGATCTCTCCGAGAAAGCTAACGGAATCCCGTTTCTTTCATCAAAATCATTCCCCGACAGTCAAACGTAAGACCGATTTCTCCGAGAAAGATAACGGAATCCCGTTTCTTTCATCAAAATCACCAACGGCAGTCAAACGTAAGACCGATTTCTCCGAGAAAGATAACGAAATCCCGTTTCTTTCATCAAAATCACCCACGGCAGTAAAACGTAAGTCCGATCTCTCCGAGAAAGTTAACGGAATCCCGTTTCTTTCATCAAAATCATTCGACGGCAGTAAAACGTAAGTCCGATCTCTCCGAGAAAGTTAACGGAATCCCGTTTCTTTCATCAAAATCATTCGACGGCAGTAAAACGTAAGTCCGATCTCTCCGAGAAAGTTAACGGAATCCCGTTTCTTTCATCAAAATCATTCCCCGGCAGTAAAACGTAAGACCGATTTTCCCGACGAATACGTCTGGTTTTTCCCCAGCAAAGGCTAACAAAATCCCCAGCAAAGTTAACGGAATCCCAAAAGCCAACGGAATCTCGAGTAGATCTCGAACTACGAAAGGGCTTGATTCCCACTAGGGATACGTAGGTAGCCTATCATTAGGTCCAGCCACTCGACCAAAATGGTCACCCTCTCCTTCGGCAGCAGACAAAGTCCACCGAAAGGCCATTTCAAATCAAGGTTCGAGGCACCTAAAACGCCATCATCAAGGTTCGAGGCACCTAAAACGCCATCATCAAGGTTCGAGGCACCTAAAACGCCATCATCCCCGAACTACGACCGGCTTGATTCCTCTTAAGGATACGTAGGTAGCCTATCATTAGGTTCAGCCATCCGACCGAAAATGGTCATTCCTATTCCCAGCAGAGCGGATAGCCACCAGACCAAAATGGTCATCCCTATCCCCAGCAGAGCGGATATACAATTTCAGCCACCAGACCAAAATGGTCATTCCTATCCCCAGTAGAGCGGATAGCCATCCGACCGAAAATGGTCATTCCTATCCCCAGCAGAGCGGATATACAATTTCAGCCATCCGACCGAAAATGGTCATCTCTTATCCCCAGCAGAGTTTCTCTCCAGCAACCGACTGCAGAGCTCGCTTTTCAAGGTTCGAGGCACCTAAAACGCCATCATCTCCAGGGTCAAAGACCCGAACTACGGCCGACTTGATTCCTCTTAAGGATACGTAGGTAGCCTATTAAATAGGTTCAGCCACTCGATCACTTGATCATCCTGTCAAATTTGGAGTCTTACTCTTATCGATGACCCCGCTTCCTTCGAAAGCGCCGTCGCCGAGGGGCTACTGTAAGTACTCCAATTTGAGTTGTTAGTATTCTCGTTAGAAAATTAATGAGAGTTATAACATTCCTAACATTTCTAACAATTCCTAACTTTTCTAACCAAGCAAGGGTAAAGTGGGCATTGTTATTTAAAGATAAACCAAAGAAAGAATCTCAAAAAGCAAAAGAAATAGAAAAAACCCGAATTAGCAAGCTGAAAAACATAATCAGTTTGATTTTTTTTGAAAATATTCTTTGTGTCCAAAGCCTGCAGCTGCAATTAATGAACAGTGCACGCTGCAGGTCTTGTCCGCGCGGAGGGTTTTGTCATTTCCAGAGGGCTATAAATTGAGGCCTTCAGTCTCAAAAATAAGAAAAAAAACATTTTTCACAACTGCACCTTGGCAAAAATAGAGAGAAAACAGTGAGAATTCTCTAGAATTGTCACCTTTTTCTCAACTATTCACCCAAAATCACACTCACTCAAACACTCTCATATTCAAGCCTCAAACACTCTTACATTCAAGCCTAAAACTCAAAACACAAAGAAGATTGGTAAACCCTCCTTCTCCTTACCCTAAACTCCTTCATTCATGCATGCATTTTCAAACTCCAAAATGTAGTTTGTTCATCTTCTTGCCTTAGATCCAAGAAGATCACCATGGGAGTTCATCTCCATGGATGATCTTCTACAAGGATCAACATTATTTTCAAAGTGTTCTTACTTACTTGCAAAGAAAACACATTTTCAAAACCCTAAAAATCATTTTCATACATCAAATCTCATTTTCAAAGGATAAAATTCCCCTTCCCAAGCAAATGAAGTGCTTAGTTCTAATGTACCCCAAGGATGGTTTGATATAGTTGATTCACCACTAAAATGTCAAGTGATCACTAATCAAAACCTAGGGAAATGGGGACAAGCATGGATGCAAAATCCCCACTTAAAATCATGTTTTTCTTCTTAAGAAAGTTGCTGTCCAGTAGCAATTTTCTAAGACCTCTGTCCATGGTCTAATTTTTTGGACATAGATAAACTTGGAATTTGGTGTTGACTACAAAACACTTTTTGTAGCCAACATCCAGAGCTTTCCAGAAATATTTTTACTTTATTTTTTTGCGTGAGTAAAACTCCTTTTTTCAAATTTTCTTTTAAAGGTCAGTTCCTCAGTCTCTGGAAGTCCAGATTTCATATCTGAGATTTCCAGAAGGTTTTGGGTCCTCAAATCATCTCCAAAATGAAAAGTTCTTTTACAGAAACCTTATTTAAGGTGTTTTGAACATTTTTCATTCTCGGACTTTTCCCAGATTCTGGAGTTTTCAAGCCCTAAAGTCTATTTCAAAATCAAGTGTCCACTGCCTTTTTCATTCTGGCAGAAATGGTTTTCAACTTCCAAAAATCTTTTGAGTACCAAATCTCAACCCAAAAATCATACCAAAAATCATGGGATCTGTCCAAAGTCTAATAAAGAATTCCCAATTTTTTACTTTTCTCAGTTTCAATTTATTTTGGCCAAAGTAACACACACACACACACACAAATGATTTTGAATGTTTGGAAGACTCGTTTTACGAGGCATTCCGGGTGAACACTAACGTTATTCCCGGCGTGTAACGTGACCTCCGAACCCAAATCTCTTATTTCGGGCATTTTTCAAAGTTTTGGCCCTTAAAACAAAAATGGCGTGGCGACTCCGTTTTTCCGGTTTTTATTTGGTTTTCAAAGAAACGAGAAATCGAATATTTTCCGCGAGTTTGGAAAATTTCAACATCGTCACACCGGGCGAGGGTCCTATAGGGCAAGCGGTTTCCACCAGCCTAAAAGAAAAATCGAACCTAAGGACCGAGTCTGTCATGTTCGTTTTAATGCGTTAGCCATGTGAATAGTGAGCCGAGCCGGCACCTGAGTCAAGATTGTTGGGTTTTACGGGTCCATGCGCAGCGGAATAAAGCATCTAATAACATAAAACCCAATGAGCCTTGGATCCGTTCTATACAATTAATTTGAATACTATGAGATAGATAAAACCAACCTTGAACGCTTTCCGTTCTTGAGCTATCGAACGATTTAACAATGTGATTTCGAATCACAAACTTCGTTCTTCAGATTGCTTGAACTCTAGGCCTTGATCAATGAATGAGCGAAGACCCTCTTTCGGTATCCACACCTTTGAATGAATCCAAGAACTCTTCTTGAAGATTGCTAGATCCTTTAAACCTTGGAAGAATATTGAGAATATTGTGATTTTCTTTTGTGAATTTCGGCTAGGGTTTTTGGGTTGACAGACCTTCATATTTATACTACATTAGTATAAAATATGTTTCCTAATTAAATTAGGAAACCAGTCTTCAAACCGCCTCTGAGGTCTTGTTGTGTCGCACGACCAGACGAGTCCCATGGACTGGTTCTGTCGCACGACCAAGCAAGACTGATAAAGAGTTTCTCAATCATTCTTCCCTTGGTTTATCAAATTCATTCCAATTGTGTGTGACCCAATAGGATTATATTATGTTGGCAATGAGCTTGATCATATCGACCCTCATAAGACATAAGCGGACTCTAGCAAGCCATTATGTCTACCCTAATAATATAACGTAAGAGTTCACGTTTCCAATAGTACACTTCCATTTCTCCCTTTGTCTCACGATGTTATATTGAACACAAGTCATGGTCCATGTCAACTTGTACTTTGTTCAATGCTTTCTCGATCTTGAGTATAATGATAATCCAATCGAATTGGGGTATGGCCATACACTTTCATCATTATCACTCATCGAGGGGTCCAAGCAAAACATCTCTCTCTCGAGGGACAAATTCCATCTTGACTTATCATCCTTCCCATCAAGATTCCGATCATGCCAAAATTAGCCTTTATAAATATCGTGTTAAGATATCATTTGACTAAAATCAAACATGACTTTCATTATATGTAAGTTCATGATAATCTCAGGTCTAGGGACTAAATGAAGTGACCATATGAGATTTAATTATGACATTTGACCATGACATAAATCTCATACGGGTCAAGTCCAGTAACTTGTTCTCTAACAAGTACCCATAAATTTAACGTGCATCTCCATGCATATAATCATCATATGATTATCCATTAACATTTATACTAATTATTCACATAATAATTAGGGACAGAGATTATTATAAACAAACATGCAAAACATATAATAATCAAATGATAAACATTTTATATAATAATAAATAATGTCAACACATAAGTCTATCAACCATAGGCCTAGGGCATAACACCAACAATCTCCCACATGCACTAGGCCCAATCTACCATGTATCGAATACCCATGGACCTAACATGACCATCATGCTTAGCTTGCGGGAGAGCCTTAGTTAATGGGTCCGCCACGTTGTCATCAGTGTCTACTCTGCATATCTTTACGTCTTCCCTTTCATATATCTCTCGAATAATGTGGAAACGTCGAAGTATGTGTTTGGATCTCTGGTGTGATCTTGGTTCCTTTGCTTGAGCAATGGCACCATTGTTGTCACAGTAAAGTTCAATAGGGTCTTTGATGCTTGGAACGACTTCCAAATCACTAATGAACTTTTTGATCCAAACTGCTTCCTTAGCTGCATCGGATGTCGCTATGTACTCAGCTTCGGTTGTAGAATCAGCGACGGTACTTTGCTTGGAACTTTTCCAACTTATAGTGCCTCCATTCAGCGTAAACAAAAATCCAGACTGCGATCTGAAATCATCCTTGTCGGTTTGGAAGCTAGCATTTGTGTAGCCTTTAACTACAAGATACAAAGAGGTCCGTACGGACCTTCCATGCTTTTGTAATTGTGATGGCAAGCTATTTCTAGTCGAGAGCTTTCCAACCATATATGGCATGTCTCAATCGAAGTTTGTATGAAGGAGTTATGACCTCCGGAAGTTTGCCCTTGGTTTTGTCGTATGCTTGGATGGAGAGCGATCCAGATTGGGGTACTTACACTTTCGCATGGGATCTTTGACTTTAGGTTTTGACTAGGTCATATTTCTCATGGGTGACGCATTAAAGACTTGATGACATGGTGTCACATTGGGCGTTGACGTATATCTAGTATAGGTCATTGTCTGAGTTAACCCTATAAGTCAAGATCGGGTCAACAAATGATTCTGCCTAGCTTGCTTTCACAAGTGACCTTGACTTTTAGGTTTTGACTCAGAAAATGATCGACATGGGATATACATATAGACTTTATGACACGGACTGGGTCAAAAACCAACCAAGTCTGGGACAGAGTGTGACGCAAATAGTGCATGGTTGATACTGGCGAGGATGGGATGTTTGGAATGATCCTATGCGCGCAAGAGATTTACAGGAATACCTTTCGAACTGCAACTGAGACCATCCCGGGTTTGGGGTTGTGTGTACAAGTGTACATGGTAAGAGTGCGCGTAGTGTGCGGTCACTAGAATTCTTTTTTTAATAAAAGAGGAGTTTTTGCAGAATGTGTGTTTAAGGATATGTACACAAATACATTATCATGCATCTTTTTTTTTCTTCCCCCTTTTTTTTGAATAAGCAAGACAAAAAAGAAAAGTAAAACATACGCACACACACAACAGTCAAAGAAAAGGGTAAAATTAAAGTTTGACCATTTAAAAATCTTTTTAGAAGTTTTTTTAAAACAATTTTTCCCCAGCAGAGTCGCCAGCTGAAATTACCCGATCCGGTCGCGCCCGCCCCCCACCCCCGGGGGAGGCGTATGGCCTGGCTCCAAGAATTTGGACGGATGAATTTCCTTGAAAAGAGAGAGTCGCCGCACCATTTTTAGTTATGCCCAAAACATTGAAAAAAAGGCTTTTTTGTGTGATGATATTTTTGAGTTCGGAGGTCAGGTTATGCCTCAGGAAGAGATTTTTGTGCTCACCCGAAATGCCTCATATACATGAGTCTTTCTAAACCCTTCTTTGAAAATTGTGTGTGTGTTCATGTTTGTTTTAATAAATAAAATATATTTGAATGAAAGGACAATACAGGGAACAGGAACAAACCACTATCCCCGTCAGACCTCCATTCTTGTGCACATTGTGCATGGAAGATCTTTTAGGATCATTTAGATGGTTTGGGTCTCTATGTAGTAAGTAAAGACTACATTATGAACGATGCATTTAAACAGTAATATTTAAATACTTGGAAATTAAAGCAGTTATTTAGGATTCGGAGGAGATCTTACCAATGTTGGTTTCTTTCTATCTTCCTCAGGGGGAATGTGGTTGATTCGTGGTGGTTTAAAGAGGAGAGAAATTCTGCTCTCACTTAGGCAGAACCTCCCCTAATTAACTCTCATTTCACACTTGCTGAACTCGCGGATTTTGGCCTCTTTTGAGTCGTTATGGGGTATTTGTTGGCATTTGTGAGTGAGTGTGGATCAATGGGGATTGATTGAGGATGAGTGGGGGTTATTTTTGTGTCGGGAGTTGATCGGGATGAATCGGGATGGACCGGGATGGATTGTGATGGACCGAAATGGCTCGGGATGGACCGAAATAAGGAGGAATGAATGGGGGATGATATATGTGATGTTTGTTGATGAGAATGAAGTTGCTGGTGACCAGTATTTATAGGGTCTAGGCCTGGACAAAGTGGTCCGCAGGGATTGACCTTTAATCAGTCATTTGGTCGCACGGTTTTGACTTTAATCAATCAAACGTCTTGACTTCTTTGTCATGTGGCGTGTTGACAAGGTGGTTCGCACGGACCAACCATGCAGCAAAGAGGACCGCACGGATGACTTATTAAGCTGTCAGCTTTTTTGACTTTTGTGCCATTCATGCAGACCCTTCTGACAATTCTTAATGCCTGAAAAGTCCCTCTTTTGGTTTGTTTTGATCTGTTTGGTCCTTTGGGAAGTTACGGGACTTCGTGATCGCGGGGAGGTGAACCCTTAGTGTTTTCCGTATGCTCGGATGGAGAGCGGTCCAGATTGTGGTACTTACAGAAAGCTCTAGCTATCCGACCCTGATAGGCTCGAATGTGCTCCATGGCCTTTAGTCGGCATTCATCCAGTAGGGCCAATTCGTCATGACGGCTTCGGAGCCATTTCACTTCGTTGACTTCATTTTCTAGCAGCACTCGGAGAAACGGGATCTCTAATTATATAGGCAATACTGCTTCCATCCTATAAGTTAGAGCGAATGGGGTTTCTCATGTGGCAGTCCTTACTGACGTTCGATAGCCCCAAAGTGCCAGAAGTAGATTTTTCGGCCAATCTCGTCCCCGTATCATAATTTTTCTGATGATTCTTTCGAGGGTTTTGTTTGCTGCTTCCACGGCGCCATTGGTTTATGGCCTATAAGGGGAGGACATATGGCGTGTGATCTTGAATTCGGCCAACAACCTGTCGCAGTCTCCCTCAAAGTGAGATTTGTTGTCTGATATGACTTCATTTGGGATGCCATATCTGCATATAATGTTTTTTTGACGAACTGGGCGACTTTCTTGGAAGTTAAAACTTTGTAGGACTTATGTCCATTGCTACCAGGTGGAGTGATTTTCCCAATGACATCGATTCCCCAAGTGGCAAAAGGCTAGGGAGTGGTCATGCAATAGAGGTTATGAGGGGGAAGGTGGTTAAGGTTAGAGAATCGCTGGCATTTGTCACAACTTCTGACAAAACGGATACAATTTGTTTCCATGGAGATCCTGTAGTAACCCATTCGAAGGATGATTTGCATCAGAGCTCGGGCATTCATGTGGGGACCGCAATCCCCATTGTGGACTTCGTTCATGAGTTCGATTGCCTTTTCCTTGTTGATGCATCGGAGGAGCGGTCCTTGGCAGCGTTTCTTGTACAACATATCTCCTAGAATGACGAAATGAGAGGCAAGGTGCTTCAAGGCTACCATGCTTTTGGATTTGACTCCTTCTTTGTATTTTCCTTCTTCATTCATGAAAGAGGCCTCCCCGCTTTTAAGGTACTGGTAAATTTGGTCGTACCATGGCTCATTGATCGGCTCGGGCTCTGCCTCGATTTCATAGCAGTAGACCGAAATTTCTTTCTATCCCACTTTGAATGGTTTTTCCGACTTCCCTTCGGGGATCTCTACGAGTGAGGCCAGAGTGGCTAGAGCGTCTGCGAACCGGTTCTGGACTCTCGGCAAGTAGTGAAAAGTGACCTCTTTGAATTGCGCAATGAGGTCTTCCATACATGCGTGGTATTTTTGCAAATCGGGGTCTATTGTTTTCCATTTGTTGGAGACCTGGTTAATGATCAAGGTTGAGTCCCCGTAGACTTCAAATTCTTGGACGTTCTTTTTTAGGGCGGTATCTAAACCTGCACATATTCGCTTGCGTTATTGGTAACCTCAAAATTCAGCTTTATCGCGATTGGGGTGTGCTCGTCTTTTGGGTCTACTAAGAGCATTCCAATGCCATTACCTCTTTTGTTGGCTGCTCCGTCGAAGAAGAGCTGCCATCGATTCTCGCCTTCAAGCGTGAAAATTCCTTCGTCCGGAAATTATGGTTCGGGACCTTTGGCTTCGTTACTTGGGAAGTCGGCCAACTGTTCAGCCATTACGTGCCCTTTAACTGACTTCTTGGTCACGTATTTGATGTTAAACTCTGCTAGAAAGAAAGACCATATGGCTAGTCTTATTGACAGTGAGGGTTTGTCGAAGAGATATTTGACAAGATCCATCTTGGAGACCAGATGTACTGTGTACGATTGCATGTAGTGTCGCAATTTTCTGACAACCCATACTAGAGATGTGCAGGTTTTCTCTAAAGCTAAATAGTTGAGCTCGCTGCCTTTGAATTTTTGACTCACGAAGTAAATGGCGTTCTCGAATTTTGATTCTTTCTTTTCTTGGCCCAACATGGCTCCAACTGCAGTGTCGATTAAAGTTAGGTACAGCAAGAGTGGCTTCTCTTTGTGGGGAGGATAGAGGATTGGAGGATTCACATGGTACGCCTTTATTTTCTTGAAAGCGTCTTGGCATTCGAGATTCCACTCGATGTCTGCGTTCTTTTTCATTGGCCGGAAAATTGGCTCGCACATGGAAGTCAACTGATTCACGAAGCGGCTAATGTATTACAAGCGCCCCATGAAGCTTTATACTTCTGTCTAGGTTCGTGGTGGTCTCATCTTAGCTATGTCTTTAATCTTCTTGGGATCTATCTCGATGCCTCGTTTTATGACCATGTATCCCAAGACTTGCCTCGGGTTACTCCAAACGTGCATTTAGCAGGGTTCAACCTCATTGAATGCTTTCGAAGACGATCGAAGAATTTTTTCAAGTAGTAAGATGTTGTCCGTCTGATCCTTTTGAGTGAATGATCATGTCATCGACGTACACCTCTATTTCCTTGTGGATCATATCGTGAAAAAGTGTTGTCGCTGCCCGTTGGTAGGTAGCCCCAGCGTTCTTCAACCCGAAGGGCATTACCGTGTAACAGTAAGTTCCCCATGGGGTGGTAAAGGCGGTTTTCTCTTGATCTTCTTCGGCCATCTTGATCTGATTGTAGCCGGCAAAACCATCCACGAAAGACTTAACTTTGAAATTGGCCGTGCTATCAACCAGCATATCTATGTTTGGCAGCGGAAAATTGTCCTTTGGACTCGCTTTGTTAAGATCCCAGAAATCTACGCAACAGCGCACCTTCCCATTTGCCTTGGTGACTGTGACTATGTTGGAGAGCCAATTTGGATATTCGATCACCCTTATGAAGCCGACACGAAGCATCTTTTCGATCTCTTCCTTGACTTGTATAGACCATTCAGGCTTGATCCTGTGCAACTTCTGCTTGACGGGCTTGGCCTCGGGATTCAAGGGAATCCGACGTTCTACTATGGCGAGATCCAAACCGGGCATGTCCTAATAGGACCAGGCGAACACATCTACAAACTCTTTGAGCAGCGCAGTCAATGCTTCTTACTCGGTATTGACGAATAAATCTCTGATTTGCGTCTCTTTAGGCTCTTCAGCAGTCCCCAAATTCACTTTGGTTAAAACTTCCTCGACAGCTTGGGCCCGATTTTCCTCTCGTTTGACAACTTGCTTAAAAATTTCTTTAATGTATTGTTCATTTAATGTGTCTTCATCTTTATCAAGTGAATCATTATTAACTATTCTTAATTTGTTTGTTAATTTATCATTTGTTAAAGTGACAATGAGGGGATACTCAGAAAGGTCAAACTTCTCATTCAAAGCATAGGGGAACACAGTGTCAGCTACAAACTCATAATCTTCAGGCATAAGGCTGTCAGATGACTCAAGAGACTCAAACTCAAATACAACAGACTCTGGATGTTTTTCGAAATGTGACTCTAAGAAACGAGGGGTTAGTCCAAGCTTCTCAACCATTTCTTCTTTGCTGGTTGTGGGTCAGGAAACAGTAACCCAGTTCTTCAATGACATTTCTGATGGGTTTAAGAGGGTTCGAGGGTGAAAAGGCTTTACACTGTTGTCCCCAATCATGGTTGTCATTGAGTTATCAGAAACAAAATTGATTAGATCCTGCATTTCGGTCTCTTCTCTGAAAAGCTGCTGAAGCAAAGGCTTGTCCCAAATGTTTTCTCCGAAGTCCTCTTTACTTGCTTTGGGCATTGTTAACTCAAACACGGATTCATCCTGTTTGTTTGCGGCAGGGGAGATGACGGAGAGTTTCTCAAACTCCTCCACCAAAACAGGGGTTTCCTTGTACCAAAATTCGTTGTTAATTGTGGTGGTGGTGGGTCCTGGCAGGGTTGGTGCGTCGAGGAATGCTCTTCTCACGGGGTTAGGCTCGAGGCCTCTGAAATTCTCAAGGCTTTGTTGGAGCTTCTCCTATTTGTCCATTGTTACCGACCAACCTTGTCTCGCGTTGATAATTTCTGCCTTCTTCTTTATTTCTTGGTTCAAGTCATGGGTTTTCTTTACAAAGTATCGGGCCATGTCGAAGCTGTAGGGACGGAGATTGGAGATTGTGTACGGGCCTCTTTTGTCAACAGCCAGGCATTTCCTGCGCGCATCCTTTCTATCTTCTTCAACTTCTTTGGGAGTAGGAACATAACCTAGACCACGACGGGTGGTTTGTTCTTTGACTTTAATGATCTAATGGGTGCCTTGATGGCGTTTGCCCAAACCGAGCCCTCGAACGTAATTCATGAGTTTCATCATTTTCATGGGGGGAGGAATCTGGTCCCAAGACAGAGGGAGGTCTATGCAACATACTTTGGGCCTTCGACTGTGAATCTTGTCAACATCATGCCCTCGTCATCATGCTTAATTTCTAGGACCGGGATTCCATTTGTGTTTGTCCCTTCGTGGTTACACTGTCCCCGTATATCGTGGTGAGATTGCTTCCTTGAGTGAATTTCACGCATTGGTGCAAAGTTGATGCCACTCCATTTATTTGGTGTAACCAAGGCCGGCCCAAGGTGGCGGTAAAGGTGATTGGGATGTCGATAACCTGGAAGTCCTTTGGCATTATCTGATTTCCGAACCAAAGATTTAAAGTGGCCACCCCCAAAACCGCGTGAGACGTTGAGTCATAGGGGTGTGCTCGGTACGGTTTGGCTTGGTTTTAGGCTAAAACCGTTACCGAACCAAAAGTATTTGGTTTCTAATTTTAATAAACCGCCACCACTCGGTTTTAGCTCGGTTCGGTGTAGTCGATTTTCGGCTTCAGTAAGTGTCGGTTCGGTAATATTCGATCTTGACACCTTTACTTTATATGGCCGCTGAGTTCAGGCCAAACTTGGGCCAAACATAAACATTTTATCATAAAAGTACAAATCTCCTATTAGCTGGATCCTCTAGTGCTGCTCCAAGTAATAACCTCTCGGCTTCAATCATATTGGACTCACCCCAGCCTACCTGCAACATTACTACTTAAAACCAATCCACCAAAACAACACACACAACCAACCATGAGTCATCTTTTGTAAAGCATAACCAGTAATTCAAGGTCTCTAGTTTTATATCAATTAAAAATCAGATTTAAATAGATGTTAATAATTGTCAAAATAACAATTCTAATAATTCATCCAATCCTGATTTCAAAAAGTAAAATTCATCAAAAATCCAAAAGATGACAAAAACATCTTCAATGCAATGACTAAAATCCTTTAGAAAACAAAATACAAATGTTCTGTTCTTAAAGTACTCAGTAATTGTTGCATCATACTTTGCACCAAAACAAACTTCAAACGTCTATTGAATTGCTTGAAAAGAAGAAATAATAGAACTTCTGCTGCATGACAAAAAATAACATCAGTTAGTATTATACCAATCTCATCCTCTCAAAAAATACTCTCTCCATCTCAAAATGAATGAGTAATTTTTTAAAATTAAATATTTACCTGAAAAGAATGGAGGTTTGAAGTTGGTTTCTCCACTTTTTGATATTTAACACAAACCTCAATAACCTGATTACCTGAAGAGAACATGTCATTCATAACTAATTCTACTTTCTACACTCAATTTAACAAAAACGTACCAAATCATGATCTTGAAAAAGAAAAGGCCAATTGTTAGAGAAGTTTGTTTAAAGGAAATGAAAGATTACTAGCAGGAATGCTACAATACAACCATATTGAGTACCATTCAGAAGATACAATGCTAAAAGAAATCCATTTTACCGTTTCAATAAGAAAAACAATAGCCCATCAAGCAGAAGCTAATGAACCGAGCCAAGAATGCTAGGATTAGGATATGTTCAAACAAAGTAGTAATAACAAGTTGCAAAGTGGGAACTGTGACCAAAAAACAAGAAATAGCCACCAGCTAAGTTACAGTCAAAAGGCTAAGACAAAACCAAAATTATATTCAGGAAATCTCAAGATTCCATTAAGCAAAATCAAGGTTAATAGTTAAAATACTACCTCCATCCCAAAATGAATCTCTGGACATTCATTTTGGGAGAGAGAGGGAGAGAAAGTAAATAAATCGAAAAATTAAGACCATAAGAAGCAAACAGAAGCTATAAAGCAGTTAAGCTACAAGCAAACTTGAAGCAGTGCCTGATCACTCAGAGTCTGGAATTTCTCTCTACCAGACACTCCACAGATTAGCATGCATAGCACACTACCACTACATCTAGCCATGTAAATCAATAAACCTATGTGGGTGACTGTGTAAATCCGAATATATAGAGAATCAAAGGTAGAGAAGAAGAGCAGAATGGTGAAAGGGTCAAACCTTTATGGAGTTAATTCATCGATGACGCCCGGTTCGAAAAACTTTGGTCCACCTCCGAATGCATCTAAAAGAACAAAAAGTTGCAGTGTGTAAATTCCAAAGCAGACTCATTTAAAATAATAAGAAATATGAAAAGAAATATATAATACCAATTTCAAGTTTTTCCAACTTCTCTTGCAATTCCTCAATAGCTTTAGCATGCACATCCAGAAGCTCAAGATCAATGGGTGTTGAGAATATCCAATTCTGGGTACAAATTAAAGCTTCAGCTGACTTAGGAGTAAGAGAGCTCTGATGAGTATTATTTCTCTACCCACTTCTTGTTATAAAACCCTCGCAAGTACGAGTGCCAACTTGTAGCAATATACTATTGTAGGGGTCGAACCACAAGGACTATGTGTATGACCAAGTTAACTCAAACAGTATACAAAGGAAAGGTAACCAAGGGGGGGTGGTTTTGATTAAACTAACCGCTACAAAGATCAAGAATTAGAATTAAACCTAGGAATAGCAAGTAAACAAAGAGAGCAAATTCAAATAGAGAGTAAAAACAATAATAGCAGAGGATTCCATGGATTGGATTTCATTTAATCACAAAATACTATGCCATTGATATAGAAAAAATATATTAATTTCAATCTTGGGTTCAATCACTAAAGTTAAGATTGGTACGGTAAGACCGCCGGATTTCAATCTATTCATTTCTATTCAATCACTTTTCGCAAATCAAGTCCAAGTGATTAAAAAGGAAAGCTTTAAGCTTTAAAGATTTTATGAACCAAAACCCATTGAGTATCAATCAAGAACACCCAAAGATTTCATCATCTAGCAAAAGTCTAAGTCAAAAATCCTTAAATCAATATAAGATATTTGACACCCATTAAGTTAAAAGGAAGAAAATAGGAATCAACCACACTTTAATCCAATAAACTTTGATGAAAAGCGCAAAGATGAACAAGACATCAATTAATGAGATAAAATAATCAATGACATAACATAAATGACTAAATTACTACCCAATCCATGAAATGAAGAGATTAGCTACACATATTAAGCATTAAAGAAACAAATCTAATTAAGAAAAACATAAAACAACTTATCTTGATTGAAGAAAATTACAAAAACTCTAACTTTCTCTCTCTAGGATCTTGCCTCCTTTTGTTCTTCCAAAATAAATGCCAACCCTAAAATATGAAAGCATTTTCCTATTTATACCCAAAATGGAAGCACAAGGCTGAAGTTTAGCAAAATTGGGTTAAAATACATTTTTGGCCCAAACCAAATACAAAGAAGCCCAAATGTTGGCATGGCACGGCTGGAAACTTGGCTTGGCGTTGGGGGAGAGCAGCTGAAGTGGGCCGAGGAGCAAAAGGGGAATGGCCGGCCAAGGGCTTGGACGCTGGAGAAAAGGGCGAGCGCCGTTCCTCCATGGGCGGTCGCCGTATGGCTTCGGCCAGAAAAGGGCGCTGGGCTTTGGCGTTCACAGGGTCAAAGGGCGTTCGCCCATTCATTTTTTTCTCCTTCCTTAATTCCCTTCAAGCCCATTTGCTGAGAAATTCCCACTAGGTCCTTCCAACATTTCCGCTCCACTTTTTCTACTCTTTTCTTCAATCAAAATGGCCAAAACTCACCCATTTTCCTGTCCAACACAAACACTAACAAACACAAATTAAAAGCACTTTTTACTCAGGATTTCACAATAAATAGAATTTTAGGGACATAATTTGGATGTAAAAAATACATCCATCAAATACCCCCAAACCTATCTTTTGCTCGACCCCGAGTAAAACACAACACCACAAAGCTAAACGATGATTACTAGAAAGCAAACAACAATAAAAAGATTAACCCAAAGTTTTTGTGTTGTCCAAAATGCCATAGGTTTGCCAAAAGGAAAGTCTCAGAAACCTCACCAAGAAGACCAAAAATAGGGTGATAGTCATGAAAAAGTACTTCCAAACACATTGAAGCACTCAACCTTTGATTTCCATCTTAGCCGGTAATGTGGAAGTGATATTGTGGATCATTGTTACCAACCTAAATTCCTTTATAGATTCGTTTTGTCATGTCCTAACTCAAAAGAGGATGATGATGCACTGACGCATAAGAAAGGTGTCCATAGGCACTCTTGCACAATTGCTAACCCGGTTAACTCATATTGGGGACACGGCTTAGGAAGTTCACTACATTACATTATTGCCTCACTACAAAACTTTCTTCCTTGGTCACTTACAAACACTCAAAGATAGGGGGACAAGTTGAACCGCTAAACATATTATTTGTGTCACGTAGGTACAAGAATGTTTAATCATTCTCGGAGTGGGAATCGGTACCAAGGGATTTTATTTTTTTATATTTTTTTTTTTTCTTTTTTTTTTTCATCCTTGCCATTCCTTATCTCTTCTTAACATGACACTTATTCTTCTTCTTCTTCTTTTTTTTTTTTTACATACAAAACTTGATACTTGCCCCCTTTACAATACAATACGAGATTTCCTAAGTTGACCAACTTAAGCCATGCCCCAATATTGATTAACCTAATGACTTGATATTAACAATTGTGCAATTATGTTCTAGCAACCCCGAAAATGACAAAATGATCCTATAAAAGTACTTAGGTCAAATGACAAGAATCCGGGAAAAATGAAAGTGGAGTTGTGATGGTGCAACTAAGGTTTAAATGATTCAATGTGCTTTCAATTCCCATCATGACAATACACACAAAAACAATGGCAACACAAAATACAACTCTCAATCATCATAGACTTCAATGGAAACAACCAAATTTAGCAAAATGGACAACATTTTTTTTTTTACATAAATAACACTACTTTAACCTACACTAGCATAATGATATCATGGTGGTGATAGCAGATAAAGAGCAAAACCAATCAAATGAGCACCCACACCCCCAAACCTAAATTATGCATTGACCCCAATGCACGTAAACATGGAAAGTAAAAAGGGGGGGTGTACCTCAATCAATCACTGGGGCGGGGGATACGGAGGAGCTTGTTGGCTAAAATATTGTTGAAGGAGACTCTCTTGGCGGGCCCAATGAGCTTGGGCATCCGCAGATTGTTGGGCCCTCCAAGCTTGGGCATCCACCGATTCTTGTGCCCTCCAAGCTCGGGCATCCGCGAACTCGGACGTTTGTCTTTGATTCATCCCACTAACTTCCATCCTCAATTCCCCGAACTCCCCCCTCAAAAGAGATAATTGAGAGCTCATCTCCGCTCTCCACGCTTCTTCTCTCTCCCTATCGGGACCCTCATCTCCAAACTCACTTTCCTCCTCCTCACTCTCTTCCTCTTCCTCGACCACTTTCTTTCTTTTAGAAGACCCCTCCCTGCTCTGTTTTGGGTGGCTCTTCTCTACAAACGTTTTCACATTGATCATTCCCGGACACCTCAAATCCTTATTCACTCCCCCACCGGTCATATTCACCTTCCCTTTAGCACACAAAGCGGTGATCAACAGAGGAAAGTTGAAGTTGGACTGGCTTAAATTACCCGCCGTTCGCTTAATTTCATCATGAATAACCCGGCCGGTATCAACATATTCCCCCTGCCATAACAAATGCAAAAGCAATGCCCGCTTCCAGTTCACTTCATGATCATGCCCACTCGGCAAGATCCTTTCACAAATAAAGCGGTGCAAGAACTTCAAAGACCTGGGCAAATCACACGACTTTGCCACTTTCCCCTTGGCCACCACTTTTGGGTCAAGAGTTCCAAAAGTGGGAACAATCAAATCCTTCATAGTCGACTTCCAATTATTTCTGTTGACTGATTTCAACGCTTTAGTGAATTGACATTCCCTAGTTGGAGTGTCACTTTCCATTTTAAAAAACTTGTTGATCGTCTCCACAGAATAATCAACATTTTTGCCCCGGACTCGGGATTTCTGATCGTCCCCTAACATTATTAGCTCAGCAGCATTTGCATAGAATTCTCTCACCAAAATAGTAGACCCGGCATTGAGAAGCTTGGCTCCGAGATGTTGCCATTTGTACCTTGCCACAATGTCATCAAGGTCCATTCCGGTAAAATCAAAGCCTGGCTCAACATTCATTTTTACAATCTCCCAAGACCCGAAATGGTCCTCGGCCATAGCTCCCACAAATTTCGATTTATCCCTAGGTGGAAGACCCGGGGGAATGGGTTTGCTAGCCTTTTGCAATTTACTCATGTTGTCTACCAAGTCCCAGCAATTAAAATGCAAAGAGAGGGAGAAATTTGAGTCTTACAAATATTCGCCGGAAAAAGTTGCCGGAATTTGGCCGGAAAATCGCCGGAGTGAAAGGAGGTGACCGGAACAATGGAAAATGGACTAGATTGTGCTTCCCTTCAAGAATCCTTCATTAATCCAAGCTAGGAGCCACGAAATTCACAAACCCACCTTCTTCTTCCACTTGAACAATTTCTTCAAATGTGGCCTCAAAATTAGTGATTTAGGGCTAAGATTTCGGATTTGGGGGAGTATATGGTGAGGGGAAGAAGATTTGGTGAAGAATGATGGAAGATTTTAAGCTTAGTTGGGTGATTTGAAGAGAGAAGGTATGGATTTTAGAGAGAGAGAAAGGGAAATTCGAAAATTGTAGAGAGAGAAAGGGGGGGTTGCTGTGTTAACTGAGAGAGAGGGAGTGAGCATACAAGGGTTTTGGGCCAATTTTTGACCGGTCAAGAGGAGAAGGGCGATCGCCCATGGTGAAACGGCGACCGCCGTATGGCCACGGCCAAACAAGGGCGCTGGGGAAGGATGGCTTTGGCGTTCGCCCATTGATGCTTGAGAAGGGGAAGGGCGACCGCCCATGGACAAACGGCGCTCGCCGATTGCTCTCGGCCTACCTATGGGCGCTGTGGGCTGATGGTTTGGCGGTCGCCCATTCATTTTTTTTCAGCTCACTCACTTAGAATTTCTGCACATCACCAAACAAAAAAAAAAAACCAAACCAAAGCATAATACCTATAGATGCAAAATAAAAATGACATAAAATTAAAATGTTTTTCGAGGGTGACACTATAAACACTCCCCTATAAACCCACAAACTCGGGGAGATCCTTTCGGATGACTCAATAATTCAACAATTTAAACAAAACTAACTACCCTACTTTGGTAAAAAAAGTTGACCGCACCGAAGGTTGCCTATGTCCCCAAAACAATGAGCGGACTACTCATTGAAATAGGCTCAGGTCACCGTAGTTCAAACACTTCCCCTCAATAAATGAGAGGAAGACACAATTTGACTCGATTTTTTTTTATATATATATAAATATTTTTTTTAGATAAAAATACTATCACCCCCAAACCTAAATATTGCTATGTCCTCATGGCATGAAAACCAAAAGAAAGCAGAATTCAAATTCGGGAGGGGATGAAAAGAAACGTAAACAACATAAAATGAAAGACGGAAATTAAAACAAAAAGCAATTAAAGTCATACCATGTTGGGGTGCCTCCCAACGAGCGCTTTATTTTTGGTCGTTTAGCTCGACGGCAAGCCCAAAAGAATTAGTTGACCCCTTCCGGGTCAACAAGATCCACAACTTCCAAATCCTCATTAATTGATACCCATTCAAAATAAGGCTTCACGCGATGGCCATTCACCTTGAACAAGCTACCGGTTCCCAAATTTTTGAGCTCCACCGCTCCGTGTGGAAAGATCGTCACCACCTCAAAAGGACCCGTCCATTTGGACTTCAACTTTCCGGGGAAAAGTCTCAACCTTGAATTGAATAGGAGCACCTTTTGACCCGGCCTCAATTCTTTCGGCCTCAAGTGTTTATCGTGGTACCTCTTGGTGCGCTCCTTGTAAGTCTTGGCATTAGCATAACTATCTTGCCTCAACTCATCCAACTCGTTCAACGTTAGCATTCTTTCCTCTCCCGCCGCATCCAAATTCATATTGAGCTCTTTGATGGCCCACCAAGCTCTATGTTCCATTTCCACGGGCAAATGGCATTCCTTCCCATATACAATTCGGTATGGGCTCATTCCAATGGGAGCTTTGTAGGCGGTTCGGTAGGCCCATAGTGCATCATGAAGCTTGATGGCCCAATCTTTTCGGTTGGGTCGAACCGTCTTTTCAAGAATGGCTTTGATTTGCCTGTTGCTCACCTCAACTTGCCCGGATGTTTGAGGATGATAGGCGGTGGCAAGCTTGTGGACCAGCCCATATTTCTTCAAGACCTTGTTGAAGAGCCGGTTGGTAAAGTGAGTACCTTGATCGCTTATAATTGCCTTTGGAACTCCATACCTACTAAAGATGCATTCACAAACAAACTTTGCAACCACTTTAGCATCATTAGTCCGGGTGGCAATAGCTTCCACCAATTTAGAAACATAATCAACCGCAACAAGAATATACACAAAACCATGGGATGGGGGAAATGGACCCATAAAATCAATGTCCCAAAACATCAAAAATATCAACAACAAGATTATAGTGTTGGGGCATCTCATCTTTCTTACCAATGCCACCGGTTCTTTGACACCTATCACATCTTTTTCTATAATGAAAGGAGTCCCAAAAAATTGTGGGCCAATAAAGTCCCGCTTGGAAGATTTTCCTCGCGGTCTTTTGGCCACTAAAGTGACCACCACAATGGAGGTCATGACAAAATTTAAGCACACTTTCTTGTTCATGTTCGGGAACACACCTTCTCAAAAGCTTATCGGGGCAAATCTTAAACAAGTAGGGGTCATCCCAAATGTAATTCTTCACATCCGACCTAAACTTTCGTCTTTGGTCTTTTGTGGAGTGGAGTGGCATCAAATTTGACACAATATAGTTCACTAGATCCGCATACCAAGGCTCATGGACATTCAAGGCAAGGAGTTGTTCATCCGGGAAGTTCTCATTCACCGGAATCACTTCTCCATTAATATTATGAAAAGCATGGTCCTCTAACCTAGATAAGTGATCCACCACTACATTTTCGGACCCTTTCTTGTCTCTAATTTCAATATCAAACTCTTGAAGCAAAAGCATCCATCTTAAAAGTCTAGGTTTAGCATCCTTTTTGTTAATCAAGTATTTCAAAGCCGCATGGTCCGAGTAAATGATTACCTTAGACCCTAGAAAGTATGACCTAAACTTTTCTAAAGCAAACACCACCGCAAGAAACTCTTTCTCGGTTGTGGTGTAGTTCAGTTGAGCATCGTTTAAGGTCCTACTAGCATAGTGGATTACATGAGGTAATTTTTCCACTCTTTGTCCCAAGACCGCCCCAATGGCAAAGTCTGATGCATCACACATAAGTTCGAAAGGAAGAGACCAATTGGGACTAGAGAGGATGGGAGCACTTGTCAACTTTTCCTTAAGCGCATTGAAAGCATTCAAACAATCTTGGTCAAAAACAAATTCGGTATCCTTGGCAAGTAGGTTACATAAAGGCTTACAAATTTTTGAAAAATCTTTTATAAAACGCCTATAAAAACCCGCATGCCCAAGAAAGCTCCGAATTCCTTTGACCGAAAAGGGAGGGGGAAGTTTAGCAATAACATCTATTTTAGCTTTATCTACTTCTATCCCCCTACTTGACACAATATGCCCCAACACAATCCCATGCTTAACAAGAAAATGACTCTTTTCCCAACTTAGAGTCAAGTTGGTTTCACAACACCTTTTTAAAACTGAAGTCAAGTTCTTGAGGCAACAATCAAAGCTATCTCCAAAAACGGAGAAGTCATCCATAAACACTTCAACACACCTTTCAATCATGTCGGAGAAAATGGAGGTCATGCACCTTTGAAAGGTCGCTGGTGCATTACAAAGCCTGAAGGGCATCCTCTTATAAGCAAAAGTACCAAATGGACAAGTAAAGGTGGTTTTGGATTGGTCCTCGGGAGCAATGAGGATTTGGTTATATCCCGAGAAACCATCCAAGAAGCAATAGTAGGAGCGACCCGCCAACCTTTCTAAGATTTGATCAATGAAGGGCAATGGGAAGTGGTCTTTCTTGGTGGCGGCATTTAACTTCCTCAAGTCAATACACTTTAGAAGACCCGTCACTTCCCGGGTTGGAACTTCCACACCCTTGTCATTTTGAACAACCAAGATTCCACCTGTCTTGGGCACCACTTGAACCGGGCTTTTCCATTCACTCTCGACTACCGGTAAATGATACCCGTATCTAAAAGTTTAAGCACTTCTTTTTTCACCGCCTCCTTCATGTGAGGGTTCAATCTCCTTTGCCTTTCTCTAGACGGTTTTACCCCATCCATGAGATGAATTTTATGCATGCACATTGAGGGACTAATTCCCTTGATGTCTTTCAAAGTCCACCCTATGGCCTCTTTGTGCTCACGAAGCACTATTAGCAATTGGGCCTCTTGTTATAGGGTTAAGTCCGAAGCAATGATTACGGGAAGGGTCTCATTCTCTCCTAGGAAAGCATATCTCAAGTTTGAAGGGAGTGTTTTTAACTCAAGGATTGGGGGAATTTCAACCGATGGCGCCAACCTCTCATTGAAGTGGCCTAGGGTGTGATATGGGCCATCACAAGGATGATGTTCATCGACCTTATCTTCAATGGCCAACAAGTGGGAACCCACATTATCCCTATTATTATCACAGCCATTCAACAATCTCTCAATTTCCTCACAATCTCTATCATACGACATAACCTCATTGACACACTCTTCAACTAGATCAAGAAAGTTAACCGAATTCTCATCATCTATGGGGTTATGCATAGCATCATAAACCGAAATTTCGATTTTCTCATTAGCTACCTCCATAGACAATGTCCCATTTCCTACATTTATGATGGTGTTGGTTGTGGCCATAAAGGGACGCCCAAGCAAGATGGGTGAATCACGGCCATTACCTACACTCATCGGCATTTCTAACACAACAAAATCAACGGGAACAATAAGAGAACCCACTTGAACTAAAACATCCTCCATAATGCCTAAAGGTCTCTTGATAGAGCGGTCGGCAAGTTGTAAGGCCATTGTGGTGGGTTTTAGCTCGGGCAAACCCAACTCAAGATACATGTAATGAGGTAACAAATTGATACTAGCACCATGATCTAGCATAGCTTTCACCTTATTTGAATCCCCCAAAGTGATGGAAATTACAAAGCTTCCGGGGTCTTTCAACTTAGGTGGAAGACAATGTTTTACCACGGCGCTAGCATTTTCTCCCATTAAAACTTTTTCATCTTTCCCATACTTATGTTTTCGAGAATTGATTTCTTTAAAGAACTTGGCCATAAGCCGGCACATTTTTTATGACATTCAACAATGGAAGGTTGATGTTCACCTTCGAGAACATGTCCATCAACTCTTTCATTTGTTGGTCCATCTTGTTTCTTAGAAATCTCCCGGGAAACGGTACGGGAGGTACATATGCATTGGGGGTTGGAGCATTGGCGGTTGGAGAAGTAGCAATGGAATTTTCCCCCAATTCATTTGTACACTTATCCTCAACACAAACTTCATCATGCATATCATTAGGGGAAGGGGAAGAAGTAGGAGAAAGTACCTCCTCCCCTATTTGCTTTCCGCTCCGAAGTGTGATTATTGCCTTCGCTTGATGCCCTTGGCTTGGAAAAGTTCCGGGCTTGTGACTTTGGAGGGCCTCCGCCAATTGACCAATTTGGGTTTCCAACTTCTTAAGGGCCGCATCATGATTCTTAGCTTCTTGTTGACTTTCCGCCCTCATTTGCTCCATGGCAATTTCCCATGGCTCTTTCTTTTGCTCATACGATCCAGAGGGAGGTTGTTGGTTGAGAGGCTTGTTGTGTTGTTGTTGTTGATTGCCTCCCCATGAGAAATTTGGGTGATTTCTCCACCCCGGATTGTATGAGTTGCTATAAGGATTATTTTGAGGAGGCCTTTGCCCATATCCTTGATTGCCATGGCTGAATTGAGGAGATCTTTGGTCATATCCTTGATTGCCTTGCACATACCCACCTTGCATGGCATTCACCTGTTCATTACCAAACATCGGGCCATTTGGACAATCATGAGTAGCATGGGAATTTCCACAACCATAAGCACAACTATCATTAATTACATTAGCATTTGAAGAAGAAGCACCTTGCATAGACAATTTATCAATTTTTTTGTGTCAAAATGGCCATCTGCCTAGCCATATCATCATTAGAATTCAACTCATGCATGCCTCTACCCCTAGTACCCTTTTGTTGAGAATTGGCTCCCAACATTTCAAAAAGCGATTGGGTCTCATCCGGGGTCTTGTAGCCTAGATTGCCCCCAGCCGCATTATCCACCATGGTTTGATTCGTGGGATTCAAACCATCATAAAAAGTTTGGTGCAAAATTGGCAAGGGAAAGCTATGATGGGGGCATTGCATAAGAAGCATCTTAAATCTATCCCAAGCCTCATGAAAGGCCTCTCCCGGATCTTGTTGAAATGTAATGATTTTTTGTCTAATGTTTCCTAAAAGGGAATGAGGGAGATATTTCCTAAGAAAAGCATCATGCAATTGTACCCATGTTGTTATGCTAGTAGGGGGAAGGTACATCAACCAATTCTTTGCCGCCCCTTTCAATGCAAAAGGGAAGCACTTGAGCCTTAATTGCTCTTCGGTGACACCCGCTCGTCCCGGAAAGCCTGAAACAGTCATGAGATATTCTTTTAAGAAGCTTAGGGCATCCTCGGAAGGGAGCCCATAAAAGTTAGGCAACATGCTAAAATATTGCCCTTTTATCTCATGATTCTTTGCCGCCTCGGTGAGGACAATGCAAGAGATGGCGGTGTCAACCTTTGGTCTAAGAAAGTCATTCATGGTCGGGGGTACCTCTTCTGCCATTTCTAAATTTTCTTCTTCTTCCCCGGTGGAAGAATTACTTACCTCAAAAGAATTGCTACCTTCACTTAATTCCTCAAAAAGCCCAGAAATGGAAGTATCTGACTCCGTTCCGGAATCACGAGTAGGAGTTAAGCTCCTCTCGAATCTATCAATGGCGTTGTTTGCTTGAGCCAACAAGGGGTTCAAGGAACGACGCCCAAACATAAACTATCCAAACTAACTTGTTCAAGACCACAAGTCCCCGGCAACGGCGCCAAAAACTTGATGAGTATTATTTCTCTACCCACTTCTTGTTATAAAACCCTCGCAAGTACGAGTGCCAACTTGTAGCAATATACTATTGTAGGGGTCGAACCACAAGGACTATGTGTATGACCAAGTTAACTCAAACAGTATACAAAGGAAAGGTAACCAAGGGGGGGTTGGTTTTGATTAAACTAACCGCTACAAAGATCAAGAATTAGAATTAAACCTAGGAATAGCAAGTAAACAAAGAGAGCAAATTCAAATAGAGAGTAAAAACAATAATAGCAGAGGATTCCATGGATTGGATTTCATTTAATCACAAAATACTATGCCATTGATATAGAAAAAATATATTAATTTCAATCTTGGGTTCAATCACTAAAGTTAAGATTGGTACGGTAAGACCGCCGGATTTCAATCTATTCATTTCTATTCAATCACTTTTCGCAAATCAAGTTCAAGTGATTAAAAAGGAAAGCTTTAAGCTTTAAAGATTTTATGAACCAAAACCCATTGAGTATCAATCAAGAACACCCAAAGATTTCATCATCTAGCAAAAGTCTAAGTCAAAAATCCTTAAATCAATATAAGATATTTGACACCCATTAAGTTAAAAGGAAGAAAATAGGAATCAACCACACTTTAATCCAATAAACTTTGATGAAAAGCGCAAAGATGAACAAGACATCAATTAATGAGATAAAATAATCAATGACATAACATAAATGACTAAATTACTACCCAATCCATGAAATGAAGAGATTAGCTACACATATTAAGCATTAAAGAAACAAATCTAATTAAGAAAAACATAAAACAACTTATCTTGATTGAAGAAAATTACAAAAACTCTAACTTTCTCTCTCTAGGATCTTGCCTCCTTTTGTTCTTCCAAAATAAATGCCAACCCTAAAATATGAAAGCATTTTCCTATTTATACCCAAAATGGAAGCACAAGGCTGAAGTTTAGCAAAATTGGGTTAAAATACATTTTTGGCCCAAACCAAATACAAAGAAGCCCAAATGTTGGCATGGCACGGCTGGAAACTTGGATTGACGTTGGGGGAGAGCAGCTGAAGTGGGCCGAGGAGCAAAAGGGGAATGGCCGGCCAAGGGCTTGGACGCTGGAGAAAAGGGCGAGCGCCGTTCCTCCATGGGCGGTCGCCGTATGGCTTCGGCCAGAAAAGGGCGCTGGGCTTTGGCGTTCACAGGGTCAAAGGGCGTTCGCCCATTCATTTTTTTCTCCTTCCTTAATTCCCTTCAAGCCCATTTGCTGAGAAATTCCCACTAGGTCCTTCCAACATTTCCGCTCCACTTTTTCTACTCTTTTCTTCAATCAAAATGGCCAAAACTCACCCATTTTCCTGTCCAACACAAACACTAACAAACACAAATTAAAAGCACTTTTTACTCAGGATTTCACAATAAATAGAATTTTAGGGACATAATTTGGATGTAAAAAATACATCCATCAAGCTCCTAAACGGATCAATCACTCTACCACCGGTGCTAAATGCGGACTCCGAAGCAACGGTATAGATTGGCATCCCTAGAACATGTTTCGAAACTTGAGATAGAATAGGAAACTTCGTAGAATTTATTTTCCACCAACTTAATACATCAAATCTCTCATCTCTCCTTTCCATTCCATCGGACAAATAAATTTCCACTTCAGACTTATCGATCACCTCTCCTTGCTCTTCCAAGTATTTTAAAAAGCTCGACTCTAAATTACCTTTAGCACCAATACCCACTAAAGTAGAGCTTCCAACAAAATTTGCAGAAGAAGACGATTTCTTATTGCCACTACTGTTTACATTCTCCGCTTTCATTTTGTGATGATCAAATAAATCATTCAATGTTTTAGTCACCTTATCACAAATTTGCTTGGTCTTGGATGAATTAACTCCATAAATTTGATCCATACACCACCCAAGAAAACACATTTTATTGCGAGGATCCAAAACCACAGCCACATATAACAAGAAATTCATATTATCTATATTCTCCCAATACTTATCATATTTTTCTTTCATTGAACATGCCATTTTTTCTTTCCCTCGTCCTCATCCATGCACATTTGTGAAATAGTTGCATGCATTGTCACAAGTTGACCAAAAAATAAGTTAGATGTCACAAAGTTAGACCCAGAAATTAAATTTGTTACATTATAAAAGACACTCAATTACTCAATAAATTGCTTTGCATTTTTCCAATCACTTGCATTTGGAGGCCCCGTATCTCTTTCTTTTCTCCTTCTTTTTCTTGTACTACTCTCAACTTCTTCTTCATCATCTCCACAAAAGTAACTAACGTAATCATAATCTATCAATTTCATCCTTTCAAAAGCATCCATATATCTCAATGTAGTTTCCAACATTAGGTAAGTGGAATTCCACCTAGTTTCAACATCAAGACAAGGCTTTTTTTTTACAATCAATTTTAACATTATCAACACATTCCCTAAACCTTGCAGCCCTAGATGGTGATGACCTAATGTACCTCACAGCATTTCTTATTTTTGAGATGGACCCGTCTTGTTTCTCCAACCCATCTCTCACAACAAGATTTATAATATGTGCACAACATCTCAAATGCATGTGCTTAAAATCTGAAATGGCATTGGATCCTCTAAGCATCTTTTTCAAATATCGAATAGCTCTATCATTTGATGAAACGTTATCCACAGTCACAGTGAAAACTCGCTCAATACCCCATTTTTTTCTTCAAAATCCAATCATCATTCACCCAATGCACAGTAAGACACATATAATTGATATTCTGAACAGAGAACCAAGTATCAATAGTAAGAGAAACTGTTTGATTTTTTAAAAGATTCTTAATGACTATTCGGAAGGCTACTCAGTCAGAAGCCAGTAATACTCACAATCCCCAAGCTCAACCCCTCACTATCGCCAAGCTTCGGGAAACTTGTAACTAGATCAGTCAGAGCCAGTGGCCAGTTGCCAAGCAAGCTCCTCCGTTGACCCTAGCAGCACTGAAAGAATCCTGTAAAGAAGGAACAGATAAACCAAAGAAAGAAGTGAATCTGTTGACCAGATTTGGGCAAGTCTACCAGGGTAATCCCCAATCAGAAAAGAAGTCAGCAGATCAGGCGCCCAGGGTGAACCGTAATCCTTATACCAAGACAGTTGAAACTCCCGACCCCGAAAAGGAAGATCCTGTACTGACTCAGCTGAAGCAAACTCAAGCCAATATCTCTCTCTGGTCCTTACTCACTTCATCTTATCCCCACAAGTTGAAATTGGAGGAAAGTCTGGCCCGCACATTGGTTCCTATTGATGCCACTCCTGACGATGTGGTACAACTGATTGGGAACATCTATTATGGAAACATAATCACCTTCACATACCTCGATCTCCCCCTGTTTGGAGCCGATCATAATGAACCTCTCTTCATCACTGAATGGGGAATTGAAGCAGTCCCTCAGAAGATCAAAGCCATAGTTGAGATGAAATCGCCACGAACACTGATAGAAGTCAAATCTTTCATGGGAAGGCTACAGTACATAAGCCACTTCGTGAACCAACTGACCTCCATCTGCAAGCCTATCTTTAAGCTGATGAAGAAGAGCGCATACACTGAATGGACCCCAGAGTGCCAGTTTGCTTTTGAAAAGATCAAAGCATACCTTGTGAATCCCCCGATCCTTTGCCCACCACATCGGCAAAAGCCACTATTGCTATACCTGACTGCCACAGATACAGCAATTGGGGCTATGCTGGCACAGGAAAAGAAATATTCCAAAGTCGAAAACGCCATCTACTTTGTGAGCAGAAAACTACAAGGCAGTGAACTCAATTACCCAGCTTGTGAGAAAACCTGTGCAGGTCTAGTTTGGATAGTGGGAAAGTTGAAGCATTATATGCAGTCTCACTCGGTGCATTTGGTCTCAAAGCTGGACCCATTCAAGTACCTGTTCGAAAAACCTTCCCTCTCCATGAGACTGGCAAAATGGTCATTCTTTTTAGCTGAATACGACATCACTTATGTGACAAGAAAATCCATGAAAGGGCGGATAATGGCAGAATAGTTGGCTGACTTCCCGAGTGATGAATCCCAAGGACCTGAAACCTCAATTCCCCGATGAGGGAATTTTTGCTCTAGAAAGAGAAAATTGCTGGCAACTCTTCTTTGATAGGGTAGCGAATAAATGATGGAATGGAATAGGAATGCTCCTGGTCGATCCCACTGACGAACATACTCCCATAGCCGTGAAGATAAACTTTGAGGTCACTAACAACGCCGCCGAGTATGAAGCCTGCATAGCCGGATTGGAGGCTGCTTTAGAAAGGAACATCAAGGAATTGGAAGTGTATGGTGACTCTTCTCTCATCATCAACCAAGTGTCCAACAAGTGGAAGACAGTTGATCCTAGTCTGCAAAAGTACCACGCCTACACGGAAGACCTCGTGGCCCAGTTCAAAGAGGTCAGCTTCCACTATCTGCCCAGAGATCGCAATAGGTTCACAGATGCCCTGGCAACACTGGCCTCTCGTCGAAATACCCGAGGGAAAATCGGTCAAGCCATTCAGAGTTGGGAGAAGAGAATACCCAGCCTACTGTTTTGAAATTGAAGTAAAAGATGAACTAGTAGATGACCCGTGGTACACTCAGATATACCAATACTTGAAAAAAGGTGAAGTTTCTTTCAAAAATGAAGACAGGGAATACAAGGAGGGAATCAAGGCAAGAAGCATGGTAGCCCTGAAGCGACTGGCTTCCCACTACGTTCTTTTAGGAGGTACACTATACAAAAAGCGCTACCGGGGTCCCCTCCTATGCTGCATCAGCAAACAAAAGGCCGCCGAGCTAATGAATGAAGTACATGGTGGTACCTGTGGCCCCCACATGAATGCTCGAGCCTTAATGCAAGTCATCCTGAGAATGGGTTATTTTTTGGATCTCTATGGAGATGGATTATATCCAGTTCGTGAGAAGCTGCGATAAGTGTCAGCGCTATTCGAATCTCAACCATTTGCCTACATACGACCTCTACTGCATGACAACCCCCTGGCCTTTCGTTACTTTGGGGAATCGACGTCGTCGGCAAAGTTACCCCGCCAGGAAGTAATGGTCACGAGTTCGTCCTGATAGCCATAGACTATTTGACCAAATGGGTCGAGGCCAAGTCTTATAAGGTCCTTAATTCCAAGAAGGTAGCCCTCTTTATCAAAGAGAACATCATGTGCAGATACGGGTTGCCGGCTGAAGTAATTTATGATAACGGCTCCCATTTTGAAGGAGAATGTGACAGATTATTGACAGAATTCAAAATAACTCGTCACAAGTCATCTCCTTATCGGCCTCAAATCAATGGTTCCATTGAAGTAGCAAACAAGACTCTAGAAAACATCATCAGGAAGATGGCTGCCCGAGGCAGAGATTGGCCGGACAAGCTCCACCTTGCCCTCTGGGGATACAGAACATCCGTTAGAACTGCCACAGGAGAAACGCCGTTTGCCCTCACTTACGGAATGTAGGCCGTTCTCCCAATCGAATTGGAAATCCCCTTACTCCGTGTGTTGTTGTAGAATCAGATCAACGAAGTCGAATGGCTCCAGAGTCGCCACGATGAGTTGGCCCTATTAGATGAACGTCGTTTAAAAGCCATGGAACACACCCGGGCTTACCAAGCAAGAATGGCCAGGGCCTTTGACAAGAAAGTAAAACATCGGGACATCCGAGAAGGTGACCTCGTACTAAAAGAGAAGCCTCTGACCCACGCCAACCCGCTCAGCAAATGGGAGCCCGTCTGGAGCTGGCCCTATATAGTTCAAAAGATCTTCTCTGGAGGAGCCATGCAGCTCACAGACTTAGATGGAAATCCTTTTGTGCATCCAGTAAACGGAGACAAACTCCGTAGATATTATGCCTGAAGATCGAGTCATCTCCCTCTCAAAAGTGCTAAAAGAGTAATACCCAACTAGGTTGAAAACCCGAAAGGGTAGCCTAGGTAAAAAGCAGGGTTGCACTTCTCTTAGTCCACTTGTAAAAGGGGAACATAGGCAGCCAAAAACAGTTCGGTCTAAAACATAAACAAATATCATATTTTGTCATTAACACAATTATCACATCATAACTGTGTCTCGAAAAACTCTAATGCAATCCATATATTCATTACCGTTAAACACTTTTTGATGAGTTCAAGCTTGGCCTAATCTTAAACTCACAACTAAGCTAAAAGATAAAATAAAATAACTGAAAACTAATGTGCCTGGAAGGACGATCAGCGGATACTCGGAACTCTAAGGCCACTCTAGCCACTAGTGCTCGCTTCCCCTTCATTCCTCTTCCTTCTTCTCCCATCGTGCCTCGTGTTCTTCCTGTGCACGGGAATGATGTCTGTCCTCCTCCTCCCTAGCTCCGGCACGGGGGCCGGGTCCATCAAACCAGCATCTATCAGGGCTCTGCTCTCTCGGGCTTCGTCCCTAATTTCCTGCCTCCTGGGCGGTGCCATAGGAACCTTGTCTCTCTGCCTTTCCACTCGCACCCCATAATCGAACATGTCGTCTCCAGTTCTGTCATGAGGACTAGCCCTCACCTCAGCTCTCCTCAACTCTGAGACAGTAATATCCTCTGGTCTTATAATGGCCTCACGCCTCCTCATAAGAGCTACCTGAGTCTCTCCCATGTGTCTCTCATACCAATCCAAGTACCAAGTGGTCAGAAAAATGCGCTCCGGATGCCTGAGAAGGACCACAGGAGGGAAGACATGATAGCTCCATACCCGGGAAAAGAAGGAGAACGCAGATAAGTCATCCAAAGAAATGGAAATCACCACCCTGGTAGCAATATCATCACATCCCTCCAGAGGAATCTGCTCCATCCCAAACTGTTGAAGGACTAGAGCCGGAATATAAAAGGTAGACTGAGAAAGCCCCGGAAGCATGACTACCTGAGACCCATCCTGGAGTGTCCTCCGAGTCTCTATCTGCCAATGTGGGACCCACCACCGGATATCCTGAGTACGACACTGAGCCATCCAATGCTCCCATGAAGCGTGATCCTCAATCTCGATAGTAACCCCCTCCTGGCAAAAGTCTATGGAATAAATGTATGTGGAGCCTCCTGCAGGACTCCCAACCTCTCCATCAGCCACATCGTCAGCAAAAATGGGCTTCCCCCATGCGTGTATCGCTTCCCGGTAGCCAACCGGTTGATAGCATGAAGGGTCTCTCCCAAAATCAAGGGAACAATATCCCGACCCGATCGGCAATGCACAACAACATCCAACAAAGACCGGTGGCACATCCCAAAGGAGTAGACCATAAACAAGGACCCAATCACACAAAGGGAAAATGTATCCCAATAAAAATCACCACATACCCAAACACCTAAACCTATCCGGGAGATCAGAGATATCAAAATGGTCGGGTCCTCGAATCATACCTTGGGCTTCTTTTGGGGAGATTTGAAGAAGGTTAGACAACTTGTTGACAAAAGATATCCCTCTGGGCAAGGGAAATTCAACCTCATCCACCTCGGGCCCTCCAAGTAAAGCCCTAAAATCTTCAAGGGTAGGGACCATTTCATTGTAAGAAAAGCAAAAAACGTGCCTCCTAGTGTCCCAAAACATGGCGGAAGCTCTCATCAAGTCGTAATCCAGAATAAGCTCCTTGAGGAACCATAATGATTTGATTGTATACCTTTATTCAAAGAACATCTTGTTTCCATTCATGATCTCTCGGGACCACTCTTTAACTTGTTAAAGAAGAGCATTTGCATCTCCTTTGGCAATTTGGGTAAGTTTTTCATGTTTGCAAAATTTTTCATGGATTTTTGTGATTTTCCCGAGCTCTAGAAGGTTTGAAACAGAAGAAAGATGTGTTTGAATTAAAGGGAAGAAGGTAAACTAGATCTGCAGTAAAAATTGAATGACCTTGTCAGACGGTAACCTGATCCGTGCGGATGAAGTTGCAGCCTCAAACTCATCCACGCGGATGATATCGTACCCCAGCAGAAAAAATTCTGACAGTAGTAAAAACTGTTGTCCCCCAATGGAACATTCATTCCAACTACCCAAAATCTGCCCATTCCCATTTTTTCATTCCAAATACCAAACAAACATCACATACATGCCCATATAAACACACAAAACTGGGCTCATGCAACTTGCATTCAACGCATGATCAACAAAAAAAGGGGGTAACAAAGTAATCTAGTTATTTCAACCCAAAAATAGGAATAGAAATACTGTGCATAAAATCTATGTATTTTCTCTCTCTTCCTGCCCTAACAAATGCAGGTACTCACCATCAGTCGGAGTCACTATCCGAACCGAAACTGGGATCAGCCTCCCTAGCGATTGCCTTGCCACACCTCAGTACCCTCCTCTGAGCTGTGCTTGGTCCCTCAGTAGCTATCTCTGGAAAGGTGACCCCCGTCTCCACGTCATCCCACTCAGCGTCAGAATAGGTATCATCGGGGTCAACAGGCACACCTCGATATGGCACCCCGATGTCAGCGAAGAAGTCATAGCCAAAAGAGAAGGCGTCAGAGCCCTGGCCATATGTCCCCTGGGTCTGCAGTCCTGTAATCACCCTGTGACTAAAAGACGCCATAACCGCGCTGGTACGAAGAAGAGGGCTCACCGGCTCCACTCTACACGTAGCTCGGTCCCTCCATACCCCCAAAGATGACATGATCCCGAGAGATCTCAGTGCTCATATCTGTGAGAGGAGAAAGAGGGACATCCATCAACTGCCGTGGAGGAACCGACTCTCTAGGCTGGGAATGGGGAGTCTCCATGGAATGCCTACCCGGCACAGGCCCTCTAGCCGGAATAGGGGACCTCTCTCGCGCAGAGGCACTAGGCACTAGCCGCGATGTCCTTTTGAAGCCCCGAGCATTCCCCCGCATCACAAGGTTACGGATGAACCTCTTGGCCCTAATGACCTAGCACAGAAGCCGGTCATCGGGGCCAAGAGGTTACGGATGAACCTCTTGGCCCCGATGACCGGGCGGCTTCTTTCGGCAGTTCCACCAGGACACTTCTGAGGCTAATCTGGCAGCCTTGGCAGCTTGGGGCTATTCAATTCCAAGACTGACCGGGCTCCAGAAAATTTACGTGCTTATTTGCTGCATCTTCCCCCATCCCAAAAATCATTCCTTTAAAAGAAATTTCTGAAAATCTCTGTTTTAACTCAAAAAGGAACATTTTTAGGAGGCCGCACACTACGCGCACCATTATATCTTGTACACTTTGCACGCACGTCCTTCAACCCGGGATGGTTGTTCAGCTGCAGTCACGGACAGCATTACGATGCTCCCGGGCGCGCACTGAATCATCCCAAACTCCCTATGGCAGCCAATGTAGACCAATGCACTAGTCTGTGTCACACATTTTAAAAACCGTGACTTTTGGTTGGTTATTGGTCTAGACCATGTCATACAGCCTCATTGCATATCCCCGTAAAGGTCAAACCTTATCCCATGTCGAAAGCAAGATCCTTCGTGCAAGCGAAGCTCTGCCGAAATTCCGCCAAGGAAAATTAGCAGAACCTTGACTCCGGCATTGACTTCGAATTTACGGGATACGTAAGAGTCAAGCCCGAGTCCGGGCCAAAAATCAGGATCTTTCGCACAAGCGAAGCTCGCCGAAATTTCGTCAAGGAAAAATTGGCAAGATCTTGACCCGGCATTGACTTTGACTCGCGCAACGTATGCAACAATGCTCAATGTGACGCTGTGTCATTCGGTTTTCACCGTCCGACCCATGCCTATTATTTTCTTGGACAATGCCAAAGTCAAAACGTCTATCGCGTAAGCGAAACTCTGCCGAAACTTCGTTAAGGCTAAAAGACAAGACTTTTCCGGCATTGCCTTGATTATAATCCGCATCGCTCGTGCATTGAAAGTTCCTATGATCCACTAGACCCTAGGAGCATTCTTCTCTCTCGGTCGGTGGGATCCGCGTGCCCTATAGGACCCTCGCTCGGGGTTGTCCACCCTGGGAGGTCGAAATATAGGTGGAAAATGAGGGGCTTATAGACGTAGTGACGGAACCGACTGATCCAGGATCTAGATTAGTTGTGAAAAAGAAGGGCAACACCTTTTCCAACCAAATAGAAATAAATAAAAGACATTGTTTTAAGTAAACTGGAAGATTCCTAATTGCATATTGCTTGAGCCTTCAGCCTAAACACCTACCCCAGAGTCTAAACCTTACCTATCCCTTTCCCGCAGCAAGAAAAAAGTGGGTGAGAATACCTAGTTAGCGGCTTGTCAGTGCAGAATCCTCAGATAGCTTGCCAGAATCGTCAGTTTTGTCAGCCCAGAGAGTCAGAATGGCAGATTTGACAGAGAACAGCAGTGGTTTGGGTAACCCGATGACTAGGGAGGAAGAACTAGCCTTAGCCTTGGAGAACAGTCGTAAGGTCCATGAGGAACAGCATGCCATGCTTATTGATTGTTCTCCGTCGTCATGGGGTCCAGATAGTGGTCAAAGCCAATGGTTCCTTGGTCATGGTAGAAGATGAGACTCCAGAAGCAGCGATTTCAACTCCTCCATCCTATAACCAATGCCCTCCTCCATCCACATATGATCCCTTACCAAGGACTACCCCTGTTCAGTCCTTTCCAACCTCCCAGGCCATCAGGGCTCCAACACCCTCGCCTCCTCAGATAAGACCCAGCTTCATTCCATACCAACAGAGAACCAATGCCACGGCCACCCCAAGTATCTAGCCTCTGCATTATCCCATGGAATTCATCCCATCATCCCAGTACAAACCAAATCATTTGATCCCAAAACTCTAGTATCAACCTGACCTTTCCAACTTTGTCAACGCTTGTGAATTTGCCTCTCTCCCAGACAGTGACAGTGAAGAGTCAGTCGGAAATGAGAATAGGAATGGATGGATTTACAGCGATGATGACAGTTCGGTAGAAGGAATGAACATGTGGTAGGCTTAGTCGCACACCTACTAAATTAAACCAGGACTCGGCCACAAGAATGTAGCAAAGGTAAGTCCAGGGTCGAACCACTGAAGAACGGTATTGCAAAGAACTTGTCACACACACAAATGGGGGGTTTTGTTTTGAGATTTTTAATTACTTCCTAAGAACAGAAATTAAACTAATTAAGAGCAAGAATAATAATTTAGAAACACTTCAGATTTGATTTCGTCCCCACCTAATTAGCCAATTATCATTGATATCTCTTTTCAATGTCACCCTATTCACCTGATCACAAGATTTGTTTCAATCTCTGTTTCTTCTTTCAGAATAGTTACTAGAAGTGGCACACTCACTAGAAACTCTAATTAATAAATTAATCTAACTGGCACAGTCTAGATCGCAGAATTAATTGATGAACGGTTTAAGAAACTAAGATCAAGAATGCTTTCTATGATTATTTCACACAGATAATCATCTAATTTTGTCCACTTCACAATGTACCATGGCACATGCATAAATAGTAAAGATGCTACTCATGAATTTCCTACACTGGCACAGTCATAGAAAACTCTAGCAAAGATTCATAAAAAGAACTAATGAATTTGTCAGATTCACAAACCCTAATTATAAATCTAAAATAAACACAAGCAAAATTATGAATATGGATAAACAAATTGAAAAGAAAAATACCTCAAATTGATTAATAGGGGTTCAAGAAATCAAATCCAAAGCAAAGGAGTCTAAGCTTCCATGGAGGAATTCAAATCTCTCTAGGAAAAATAAAACTCAAGATGAACCCTAAATATAATCCTAAAAAGAGTATATATACTCCTTCCAAAACTAAACCTAAAACTAATAATAATAATAATAAATAAGAAAAAGGAAAAAGAAAAAAAAAGAAATTTAAAAACAAATAACAATCCTTCCAGTCCATGCCTTGGTCCTAGAAATTCTGCCTCGGTCCATGCATTTTTGCCTTGGTCAACGCCCCAAATAAATCACAATCACTTCCTTGGTCAATGTAACTCCTTAGTCCATGCGCACACACATCCATTTAATTTGAATTTTTGATTTCTGAATCTGATCCTCCAAGTTTCCAACAAAATCCTTCTAGCCACTGAACTTTGTTACTTTGCAGTTTGGTCCCTGCACTTCTGATAAACTTCGAGGAACCTCATAAAATTATAAAAATATTTCTCAAAAATACCATGATCTTCCTACTACTTACCAATCCCACAAATACTCAAAATTACATAAAAACTACTCTAAAATACATTAAAATAAGGATAAAATGCCCAGAAAATTAGGGAATTACATATAGTGAAATTCGCCACATCAAATTCTCCCACGGTTAGACCATTACTCGTCCCTGAGTAATATCCTATCCCCACTCTAAGCACCGGTCTAAACAGATAGCATGGGAGGAAAATGACCCCTAATCTCCTCTACTCCACCAATCCATGTCAGTCAAAAACAATACGGAATATAAATGCTTCCGTCTCCTTATCACTCCTCAAAATCATATGAAAACACGGCCCTAGCTCGATACCAACTCCAAAATGTAAACGATCATCCGAACTAGTGCCCACACATAAAAGTCAAGGGGAACTAAATATGTCCTATGTTTCCCCCACGCTTAGCTCACACTACATACACCCTCATAGAAAGAAATAATTGCTAAGGTAGTGATCCTTAAGCAAAAATTTACCTCGTGAAAGCACCAACGCCCCCTTATTACTCCAAGAAAGAACGAGGGTTTCTATCCTAATCACCTCTAACCGAGCCTCCTACATCAAATATGAAAATCCTAACCCGAGACTCCTAACCCCCATATGACACCAACACCGGTGAATTAACATATATAAAGTATTTCACTCACTCACCTTTTGCCTAGGTGCCGTTTCCGATTTTCACCTAGCCTCTCATTTTTTTTTAACACAGTCTCTCCTTTTGCCTAAGTGCCCTCTCGGGTTTTCACTTAGCCTCTCATTTTTTTTTTCAAGAAAGAATCACGAAAAACAACTATACAAATAAAAAAGAACTATACAAACCCCCACCCCCTCACTAAACAATGCATAGTCCCATATGCATTAATACAAAACAAATAAGGTATAGATTTACCTTCCGGGACTACTGAGGCGGTGAAAACAAATCTGGCCCACATGATGGTCCTTGGCTCGAGCTACTCCCATATTGTTGTTGATCATGGGTGAATAATGGCCCATTTGCTAGGGTTTGAAAGTACATGGGCTAAAATGAAAAAGGAAGAAAATGGGGGATAAGCTTGGATTGAAAGTTTAGGGGCTAAAGTGAAAAATTGGGAAAAAGATGGACCAAATTGATTTTAGAAAGTTTAGGGGCCAAAGTGAAAATTTGGGACAAAGAGGGAGTAAACTGGATTTACAAAGTTAAGGGGCTAAATTGTAACATTGTGAAAGTGGGAGGGGCTGCAGCTGAAAATTAGAGCTGGTTCATTGGGACCTTTTATCAAACAGCTGGTGGGCAGAAGCTTGGCCGAGGCAATAGGGACAAGGCTGGCCGAGGCATGTGGGCATGGGAACAGGACTGGCCGGCCAAGGTGATGCTGGACTGGGCAGGTGTGGCCGAGGAGTGAGCTGGGGCTGGGGTCAAGGAGCTGGGCAAAGCTGGCCGCAACTGGGAAGGCAGTGGCCGAGGCAGGTGGCCTGGCCGAGGAACAAACATGGAATGGCCGGCCAATGTGGGGCGGGCGCCTGGGCCAGATTGAGGCCTGCGCCTGGAAGGCAGAAACATGGTCAGCCCCTGTTGCATGTGAGGTGGCCGCATGGGAATTGTGAGGCTGGCGCCTCAAAGGTCAGGCCATCCTTCGTTTTGTCTCGAAATTACTTTTTTTTTTTCAAGAAAGAATCACGAAAAACAACTATACAAATAAAAAAGAACTATACAAACCCCCACCCCCTCACTAAACAATGCATAGTCCCATATGCATTAATACAAAACAAATAAGGTATAGATTTACCTTTCGGGACTACTGAGGCGATGGAAACAAATCTTGCCCACATGATGGTCCTTGGCTCGAGCTACTCCCATATTGTTGTTGATCATGGGTGAATAATGGCCCATTTGCTAGGGTTTGAAAGTACAGGGGCTAAAATGAAAAAAGAAGAAAAAGGTCAAGAAAAAGACCACAAAAATTTCTTGGGAGGTACCCAAGAAAAAGAAGAAAAAGATAAAGACCAAGAAAAAGGCCACAATTTTTTTTGGGATTCCCCCGATTTAATCAAGAAAGGTACATATGTGGGGATAATTGTGAGTATTTGTACTCGTGAAGGTGCGAGGTGGGCCAAAGGAAGAAAAGTTAAGAACAAAAACAAGGTGGCCACCTCAAATCCCCATTGAAGTGGGAATTCGGTCGGGCTAACGACCTTAATCAAATGCGCTTACCGGGAGGCAACCCGGAAATTTCTTTATTTTATGTCTTTTTATATTTTATATCTATTTATATTTTTTATGTGTAGAATTGGTGCTACTGAGGTTTTTGTATTGTGGTGTTGTGCAGTTAAAAGCAGTGAAGAGGGAAGCGAAACAGTGCCTAATTCCTTCGTTGAAAAAAAAAAGGCCTACGAAAAGAAAAAAAAAAAAAGAAAAATTTGTTGAAAAAAAAAATTAAAAAAAAAAATCTTGGGCCTTTGAAAAAAAAAATTTAGGCCTGTTGAAAAAAATGGCTTAGTCGCACACCTACTAAATTAAATCGGGACTCGGCCACAAGAATGTAGCAAAGGTAAGTCCAGGTTCGAACCACTGAAGAACGGTTATTGATTACGAACTAGTCACACACAAATGGGGGGTTTTGTTTGAGATTTTTAATTACTTCCTAAGAACAGAAATTAAACTAACTAAGAGTAAAAACAATGATTTAGAAACACTTCAGATTTGATTCCATCCCCACCTAATTAGCCAATTATCATTGATACCTCTTTTCAATGTCACCCTATTCACCTGATCACAAGATTTGTTTCAATCTTTGTTTCTTCTTTCAGAATAGTTACTAGCAGTGGCACACTCACTAGAAACCCTAATTAATAAATTAATCTAACTGGTACAGTCTAGATCGCAGAATTAATTGATGAACGATTTAAGAAACTAAGATCAAGAATGCTTTCTATGATTATTTCACAAAGATAATCATCTAATTTTGCCCACTTCACAATGTACCATGGCACGTGCATAAATCATAAGGATGCTACTCATGAATTTTCTACACTGGCACAGTCCTAGGAAACTCTAGCAAAGATTCATAAAAAGAACTAATGAATTGGCCAGATTCACAAAACCTAATTATAAATCTAAAATAAACACAAGCAAAATTATGAATAGGGATAAACAAATTGAAAATAAAAATACCTCAAATTGATTAATAGGGGTTCAAGAAATCAAATCCAAAGCAAAGGAGTCTAAGCTTTCATGGAGGAATTCAAATCTCTCTAGGAAAAATAAAACTCAAGATGAACCCTAAATATAATCCTAAAAAGAGTATAAATACTCCTTCCAAAACTAAACCTAAAACTAATAATAATAATAAATAAGAAAAAGGAAAAATAAAAAAAAACAAAAACAAATTTAAAAACAAATAACAATCCTTCCAGTCCATGCCTTGGTCCCAGAAATTCTGCCTCGGTCCATGCATTTTGCCTTGGTCAATGCCCCAAATAAATCACAATCACTTCCTTGGTCAATGTAACTCCTTGGTCCATGCGCACACACAGCCATTTAATTTGAATTTCTGATTTCTGAATCTGATCCTCCAAGTTTCCAACAAAATTCTTCTAGCCACTGAACTTTGTTACTTTGAAGTTTGGTCCCTGCACTTCTGATAAACTTTGAGGAACCTCATAAAATTAAAAAAATATTTCTCAAAAATACCATGATCTTCCTACTACTTACCAATCCCACAAATATTCAAAATTACATAAAAACTACTCTAAAATACATTAAAATAAGGATAAAATGCCCAGAAAATTAGGAAATTACATATAGTGAAATCCGCCACATCAACATGGAGCCAACGGAAGTGAAACCCGGAGGACCAGATAGGGTAGAAAATCACAGGCCTGGGAATGAGGACTGTATTACCTCAAAGTGTGGCTGTCACCTTTGCAAGGGCTCAGAAGAGAAAATGGATGCAAGCTCAGACGAGGCAGGGTATGAATTCCACATCTTAGAATTCAACACTCCTTACAAAGACTTGGTTGGTGAATGGAGAAACTTGATCGAGGCTTTAGCTGAAAAAGGGAAGTGGGCTCCACCCGCTGATCTAGAACACGTAAGCGTCATCGAAATTGAACCTTCATCGGGAAGAGTGGACTCCATTGCGGTGTTAAGGGTCACCCCCGAGACTTTGTCTGAGAAAGAATATATGGAAGCCCTAGAAAGGGTCTTAAAGTTTGAAACGACCCCGGTCCCCTTCTTCTCCTATGACGACAATGACATTTTCTTGGTAATCCCTAAGTCAGGGGAAGAGTCTAGAATACCCCTTATATGGCGCCATGTATCCCGACCTTCTTTTGCCACTATTGGTCATCAGAGTCAGGACGAAAGTTCCAACAGAAGTTATTATAGTAAGACCGAGGAAGACACAGTTGAAATGCCGGAAGGAACGGTGGAAGAGTGGTTAGCCCAGAAGCCAAATAGCCCAGAAAACCCTCCCGTAAGTAAAGAACATGAACCTGCCACAAGGTTTGACCCCACAGAAATCCTTATTGATGATGGAATCTCCCACTTCAGGAAGTGTTTAGCCAATGTCAAAGATGCCGTCGGAAAGTTAACCCCGAGGTAAAGAAGGGATATGCTTGACAGTGATGAGGAATGTGACCCGGCTTTGCTGAAAAAGTTACTATGGCGAGATGAGGAAGCCACTAGCAAACCTCCAAACCCTGGGAACGATAATTCCTGTTGCATGTTGACCCTGAAAAGCCTGAATGAAACTGTCAAGGCTTTGAGTGAAGAAGAAGAAACTGAAATCAGCCAGTTGCTAAGCCAATAGGGAAGTCAGAATTCAGAAAAAGCCAGGAAGCCTGTAACCTGGGATCAGATTCGGGAAGCTGCCTATACCTCCGGTAGTACTGTGAATCAAATTAATCAGCAGAGTTGGCCATATGCCAGCAAAAGCCCGCCTTTATCCCTGAAAGAGCTGAAGGAATCTTTCGATAGGACTAATGACTCGGAGAAGTCTAACGTCTATGTGATGACTCGGTCTGGACAGATGAGTGTGGAACAGCCTAAAGGTGACAAAAGAAATGCCGTCTCTGAACCAAAGACATACAAAAGGCCTTATAAGCCAGAGGCAGAAAAGCCAGACTCCGAAAAGGAAGACCCAGTATTGACTCAGTTGAAGTGTACTCAAGCCAATATTTCCCTGTGGTCCCTGTTAACCTCCTCATACCCTCACAAGTTGAAGCTAGAAGAAAGTTTGGCCAAGACTATGGTGCCCATAGATGTCACCCCAGATGAGGTCGTCCAAATATTGGAAGTATCCACTACGAAAATATCATCACTTTCACTGACCTGGACCTGCCGAAGTATGGAGCCAGTCATAATGAGCCCCTTTACATCACAGTCCAGTTGGAAGACCGCCGGTTACCAAGGGTGTTAGTCGATGGAGGGTCTGCAATGAATGTCCTACCAGCAAAAATGATGGATCTGTTGGATTTGAAGCCTACAGACTTGAAGCCTTCCAGTCAGACTATTAAGGCCTACGATTCCACTGCTCGGTCAGTTTTGGGGACTTCAACTCTAAAATTGTGGTTCGGGAAAAAGGTCATGGATGTAGACTTCCAAGTGATTGATATCCCCATTTCATTCACCACTTTGCTGGGACGACCCTGGATCCACCAGATAAATGGGGTAGCCTCTACTTTGCACCAATGTGTCAAGTTTCAGTCAAGTGATGGGACTATCACTACTATCTATGGAGACATGGTCACCGTGGAAGGGGCCAGCATAGGAGGTATCCCGATACTAGAGATCAATCATGATGACGAAGGGCTTCCCTTGACCGGATTCTCTGTAGCCTCCTCTAAAGCGCAAGTGTGTTGCATGGATCTCACCGCTGCTTCTGATAAAATACCTCCTGCCATGCGAATGATGAGAAAGATGGGTTATCTTTCGGGGCTTGGACTGGGAAAAAGACTTCAGGGTCGCAACGCCATCATCGATGCAAAGAAACAAACCACCCGACACGGCCTGGGCTACAAACCGCATCCTCAGGATGACAGAAAAGCTAGGGGAACAGTTCAGGAAAAGCGATGCGAAGGGGTCCGTCTCCATCCTTACAGTTTGTCTCTGGCCCAGTACTTCATAAAAGGTGAGACCCAATATGATGAAGGTGATAGTCAACCCTCCTTGAGAAAGATTCTTTTGGAAAACCTTGAGAAAGTTCGTGGAAAACCAGCAAATCCTATTCGGAGGATGTTTCTTGACTTGTCGGACATTCCTGGGGCTAACACTACTGTTCAGAACAAGTATGTCTTCAAAGGAAACCCAGACCGCTTCAAAGAGTCAGTATTTTTCCCATCAGGGGTAATGGATTTCTCCACCTTCGAGCTAGCCCTCCCCAAGATCAGCCAGATAGAAGCTGCCTGTAGTGAGGATGGTGAGCCAGGTTTGCAGAAGTTGTTTAACGAAGAAGCACAGATTCTTGACTTAATCGACTTCAGTTCAGATGATAAGACAGTTGCATTAATTGGAGACGGTGGTGAAGAACCTTTTGATCCCCGCACTTTGGTGACCAAGACAGAGATGCCTTTGAAAAATTGGACGAAATTCTCAGGGCCGGTAGCCAGCCGACAGCAAATGATCACAGAGCTTGGATTGGTTCCCCGTCCCTCTCAGTCCAGTCATGTCAAACACCCTGTCATCCATACCCTAGAGTCAGGAGTCTTCGAATTCCAATCCTCTGAGTCATCTGAAGGCCTCACGCCTGAAGATTATGAATATGTAGCCAATGTTATCTTTCCTTTCGCTTTGAATGAAATGATAGATCTTTCCGAGTATACCCTTATTGCCAACTTAACAAATGATAAATTAACTAATAACTTAACAACAGTTAATAATGATTCATTTGAACAAGATGCAAACACACTAAATGAACAATACATTAAAGAAATCTTTAAGCAGGCTACCGATAAAGAGGAAAACCGGGCCCAAGCTGCCGAGGAGGTTTTGACAAGTGTTAACTTGGGTACTGTCGAGGAACCTAAAGAGACACAGATCGGGAACTTCTTTCAAGGGGCTGAACGGGACAGACTGGTCAATCTGCTCAGAGAATACATGGATGTGTTCGCATGGTCGTATAAGGATATGTCGGGGCTAGATAGCTCGATTGTGGAGCACAGAATCCCTCTGGCACCAGATGCCAAGCCGGTAAAGCAGAAGTTAAGAAAGATTAAGCCAGAGTGGTCTTTACAGGTCAAGGAAGAGATTGAGAAGCTACTGCGGGTAGGATTCATCAGGGTCATTGAATACCTGACATGGTTATCAAACATCATGAATGTGACTAAGGCCAATGGGAAGGTGCGTTGTTGCATTGATTTCCAAGATCAGAATAAGGCCAGTCCCAAGGACGACTATTTGTTACCAAGTATAGGCATTCTGGTTGACGCCACCGCCAACTACGAAGTCAAATCCTTCGTTGATGGTTTTGCTGGCTATAATCAGATTGAGATGGCCGAGGAGGACCAAGAAAAGACAGCCTTCACCACACCATGGGGATTTACTGCTACACGATGATGCCTTTTGGGCTCAAGAATGTCGGGGCTACGTATCAAAGGGCAGCGACCGCACTCTCACGACATGATCCACAAAGAAATTGAGGTCTATGTCGATGACATGATAATCCATTCCAAAGGAGCGGATGGACAGCACTTTGTCGACCTGCGAAAGTTCTTTGAGAGGTTAAGATAGCATTCCATGAGACTGAACCCTGCAAAATGCACCTTTGGAGTGACAAGGGGAAAAGTGCTTGGGTACATGGTCACAGAACGAGGCATTGAAGTTGATCCCCAAAAGATCAAAGCCATTATGGACATGAGGCCTCCTCGAACTCAGACAGAGGTCAAAAGCTTTAAGGGCAAGTTACAGAACATCAACCATTTTGTCAACCAGCTGACTACCATGTGCGAGCCCATCTTCAAGCTAATGAAGAAAAATGCAGACACATAATGGAATGAGGAATGCCGGGATGCCTTTGACCAAATCAAGGCGTACCTAGTACATCCCCCTGTGTTGTGCCCCCACATGGACAGAAACCTCTTCTGCTCTATCTCACTGTCACTAATATGGCAGTTGGGGCTATGCTGGCTCAGGAAAAGAAGGACTCTCGAGTAGAGAATGCCATTTACTTTGTCAGTCGGAAGCTGTAAGGGAGTGAACTCAATTACTCAGCGTGTGAAATGACTTGTGCAGGACTGGTCTGGGTAGTCGGTAAGTTGAAGCATTACATGCAAGCCCACTCTGTGAACTTGGTCTCGAAAATGGACCCCATCAAATACATCTTCGACAAGCCTTTCCTTTCGATACGTCTAGCAAAGTGGTCGTTCTTCCTGGTTGAGTATGACATCAACTATGTGACTAGAAAGGCAATCAAGGGTCAAGCGCTGTCAGACCATTTGGCAAACTTCCCTAGTAATGAGGACCGAGGGCCTGAACCCCAGTTTTCGAATGAAGGGATCTTCGTAGTTGAGCCTGAGAACCGATGGCAGCTTTTCTTTGACGGAGCTGCTAACAAAATGGGAAATGGCGTAGGAATGCTACTAGTCAACCCGAAAGATGAGCACACGCCAATAGCTATCAAGTTGAACTTCCCTGTCACAAACAATGCTGCAGAGTATGAAGCTTGTATCGCTGGTTTGGAGGCTGCCCTAAAAAGGAATGTTAAGGAACTCGAGGTCTATGGAGACTCAGCCCTGATCATCAACCAGGTCTCCAACAAGTGGAAGACTGTGGACCCTAACCTTCAAAGGTATCATGCCTACATGGAAGAATTGACTGAGCAGTTCAGCGAAGTGACCTTCCATTACCTGCCGAGAGACAAGAACAGATTTGCAGATGCCTTAGCTACTCTAGCCTCATTGGTAGAGATCCCCGAGGGAAAGACAATAAAACCATTCAGAGTGGGTAGAAGAGAAGCCCCGACTTTCTGTTGCGAAATAGACTTGGGACCTGAGCCTGTCAAGAAACCCTGGTACAGTCAGATTTACCAGTTCCTTAAAGATGGGGAGTCAGCTTTTAGAGATGAAGAAGGTAGACCGAGGGAGGGCATCAAAGCCAAAAGCTTGCAATCCTTGAAGCGGTTGGCCTCTCACTATGTCATCTTAGGGGGAGATCTATACAAGAAACGGTACCAAGGACCACTTCTCCTATGTGTCACCAAAGAAAGGGCAAGAGAGCTAATGATCGAAGTCCATAATGGTCCCTACGGTCCTCAAATGAATGCCAGGGCATTGATGCAAGTGATCCTCAGAATGGGTTACTACTGGATTTCCATGGAAACAGACTGTGTTCAGCATGTCCGAAAGTGCGACAAATGCCAACGGTTTGCCAACCTCAATCATCTTCCGCCTCATGACCTATACTGCATGACGACTCCTTGGCCATTTGCAACTTGGGGTATTGACGTGATAGGGAAGATAACCCTGGCTGGAAGCAATGGACATGAATTTGTGTTAGTGGCAGTGGACTACTTCACAAAATGGGTAGAGGCAAAGTCCTATAAGGTCCTCACTTCCAAGAAGGTTGCCCAGTTCGTCAAAGAAAAGATCATGTGCAGATATGGGGTTCCCAATGAGATCATTTCAGATAACGGGTCGCACTTTGAAGGGGACTGCAATAGATTGCTGTCAGAATTCAGAGTCACTCACCACAAATCATCCCCGTACAGGCCTCAGACCAATGGAGCAGTAGAAGCTGCTAATAAGACACTCGAAAGAATTATCCGAAAAATGGCCACCCGTGGTCGTGACTGGCCTAAAAAGCTGCATCTGGCACTCTGGGGCTACAGAAAGTCTGTCAGAACAGCCACGGGAGAAACCCCTTTCGCCCTGACCTATGGGATGGAAGCAGTGCTGCCAGTAGAGTTGGAAATCCCGTCATTGAGGGTCCTCCTGGAAAACAGTGTCAATGAAGTAGAATGGCTGCGCAGCTGGCATAATGAGTTGGCCCTACTTGATGAAAGGAGGCTAAAAGCCATGGAACACACCCGAGCCTACCAAAAGCGAATGGCTCGGGCATTCGACAAAAAGGTCAAGGCCAGAGACATCAGAGAGGGTGACTTAGTCCTGAAAGTAAAACCCCTACCAGAGACAACCCTCTGGGAAAGTGGGAACCCATTTAGATCAGCCCGTATGTGGTGCAGAAGATACTATTGGGAGGAGATATGAAGCTCGCAGACCTGGACGGCAATCCTTTTGTTCACCCAGTCAACGGTGAAAAGCTTCGTCGGTACTATGTCTTAAAAAAAATAAATAAAAAATAAATAAATAAAAAGGTGCAAAAAGAGTAATACCCAGCTAGACTGAAAATCCAGAAAAGGGCGGTCAAGGCAGAAAACAGGGTTGCACATAAAAAAAAAAAGAAAAAAAGAAAGTGCAAAAAGAGTAATACCCAGCTAGGCTGAAAACCCTAAAAAGGACGGTCTAGGCAGAAAACAGGGTTGCACATAAAAAATAAAAAATAAATAAATAAAAACAACAATAACAACAACAACAAAAATCCCAATAGTTCACCAGAATGAACTACGAAGACCTGAGCCCCTTAGTCTTTCTTGTAAAAGGGGAACGTAGGTAGCCAGAAATGGTTCGGTCTAAACAATAAATAAGACATTTGAATTTCCATGAAATGTGTCTTGAATAAATTCTAAGATAATATCTTTGTTTATTACAAGTTAAAATTTTTTTGATGAGTTCAAGCACGGTCAACTCTTGACTCTACTAACCTACTACAAAGATTAAAACATAGAAAAAAGACCTAATAAACTATTGTGTTTGCAAAAGGCAATAAGTGGATCCTAGGAATAGATCTCTCAGTTGTCATCAGCCGAGTCTTCCTTGTTCTTCTTCCCTTTACCTCGACCCCTTCGAGTGTTCTTCCTCTTCTTATCAATGATGTCGATCTCCCTCATCCCTATCTCAGGAATCCTCACTGAAGCCTCCACCAAACCTGTGTCAATAAGTGCCTTCTCTACCCTGGCACGAGTCCGTATCTCCTCCCTCTGAGCCTCAGTAAGAGGATCGAACTTTGATAGTCTCTCATATCGAGCTTCCATGTCTCTAATAAGGTCACCCGATTGGTTATGGCAGCTAGCCTTGGCCTCAATCTCCCTCAGAGTTCTGCTCGAGTCACAGTCAGCCCCCAATAAAGCCTGACGTCTCTCTTCCAAAATGACCTGAGTCGCCCCCATTTCCCTCTCATACCAATCCTAGTAAGCTGTGGTCAAGATAGTACTCTTCCTGCTCTTGAGAATGGACCTGGGTGGAAAATCAGCGTACGTCCATGCTCTCGAGAAAAATGAGAAGCTAGCTGGGTCCCTCATATCAAAAGGCGCCACCTCCATGTTGAGAATGTCTTCCCAATCATCTATCGGCTCCTGCTAGGTCCCAAACTACCTGGACACTAAGTAGGGAATGTAGAAAGATGAGAGAGATAGCCCCGGAACCCTCACTACATAGGACTCCTGAAACGTCCTCCGAGTCTGCAACCTCCAATGAGGCACCCACCAGTGAATGTCTGAGGTGGACGACCTAGCCATCATCAGTTCCCAGCTACCCTGATCATGTTGCCTAGGTGCACCTCTCCGGGAAATCACCCAAGGGCACTGAGTAGGCGAAGCCCCAGGCAAAGCCCCAAGCCTCTCCTGCAACCATAAAGTCAATACAGCTGGGCTCCTAAACCTTATGAAATGGTCCCCCCTAGCCATCCTGTCGATACCGTGTAGAGTCTCACCCAAGATCAGTGGAATAATATCTTTCCCAGCCCTGCAGTCTCTAACCATATCCAAAAGGCCACTGTGGCAGACCCCGAAGGACTCGACAGTAAACAGAAAGGAGAACACGCAGAGAATAAAGGCATCTATAGCCACTGTGGTCACAGCCGTATTCGGGGACCCAAACTTGCTCGGGATACCAGAAATGTCGATCCTGTCAGGGGCTACCAACATCCCTTCGGCCTCTTCCGGAGAAATTTGCAGAAAAGATGCCAACTTTACGGTCACCAGCAAGTCCCCGGACAAAGGCACCGAAATGGCTTCAATTTCTGGACCCCCAATCAATGCCCGAAAATCTTCAAAGGTTGGGACGAGTTCATTGTAAGAAAAGCAGTAAACGTGTCTCCGGACGTCCCAAAACCTCGCTGCTGCCCTCAAAAGGTCCCAATCGGGCGGGAGATCCTTCAAATGCCATAAAGACTTGATCTTGAAGGTGTTGTCAAACAGTCCCTTATGAGATTGAAAGTTGTGCCTCATCCAAGATTGAAGAACGGACAGAAAACGGTCTATTTTCCCCTTTTGCAATCGGACTGGTTTTTCCATGGAAAATGATCGAAATTGATGATTTTTGGTCAAAAATGTGCTTTGGGATCATTTGGGACAAGTCTAGGGTGAAAATGAAATGAAAAGGCCCTTCCTTGATTTTATTTGAAAAAAATCAGTTCAGGCAAGGTTTCCAGCCGCACGGCTTCTTTTGCCCAGGACCTGGCCGGACGGCTTCTTTCGCTTCTGCAGAAAAAAAATCTGCAGCAGCTTTGGCTGCTGCCCAAGGGAATTTCTCACCCCACTTTCTCAATGAAACCTGCATAAAAACATGTCCAAACACCATCCATGCAGCCACATACCATTATAAACCATTTCAGCCCAGTTTCCGCCCCATTTCCGAGCGAAAAAGCTACCCCGAGGCTCAAGTAATGTGCAAAATCATAAAGAATTGATAGGAAAAGCAAATAAAAGATCATTACATTGTTTTCGCCTCCTTGGCGCCCAAATAAAACAAAAAAAATAACAAAATGTGCATAATTGTTCATTGTTGTTCTCTCTCTTCCTCCTAGTCCAACTCTAAGGAATCATAAGCCTCTGATTCATCATCGTCGCTGCTTAGCTCATAGAACTCAGGATCCTTCATCAAATCTTCATCATCACTCACATCAGAAAGGTTGACGGCCACGTGCTCGTACTCCGCCAGCTGCTCCAAAATCTCCGTGTTAGGCCCCCGGCCCCGAGGCACGGCGCTGGTGGGTGAGGTCTGATACCCTGAGGCTGATGAGCTAGAGGTCATGCTCCCAACGTGCCTCCTCTTGCGCACGGGCTCCTGCATAATCCCTGCAGCCCTGGAAGTACAGGCCAGCTTCCTCAGAAGGGACCGAACCACATCCTTCCAACCCCTGTTCTGCCGTAGCAAGCCATCATAGGTACAAGCAGGAACCTGCGAGAAAAGAAAAGAAAAAGCTCAGAAAAGCCCAGGAAACTCAAAATTGCAGAAAATAAAGAAAGCTGAAAAGAGAAGGGGACCCAGAGTTACTTACAGTGCTGTCGGTCGGAAGAGTATACTCAGGCTCCCTCGTGTCTGAAATGGGCACCATGAACCTCCTCGGTACCCCGTTCACCACGTAGGAAAGGTGAGCCGGAGGCATAGGCGGACCAGTCGGCTCAGCTTCCCCGTACCCCTGAGCAGCGGCTATCTTTACTAATTTCTGCGGCGTCCTCAACCGTTGCTCCACAAAGGTGGCGTACGGGGTAGCAAGGTCAAAATACTCCTCAGCCGCCACACCAGCTTGATACCTCTCTATCTCATCCGCTGACTAATGCCTGGGCTGCAACATGAGTGGAGGAGGGTCATGAGGGGTAATAGCGTCCAGAGGAGGGACGTGACTGTGCTGCCTAGAGAAGCGGTCCCCCAGATAAATGATATCGCAAGTCAACCCTGTCAGCCATCTCCTCTGCCTGGTCACCACCAAGGCATCCCCTATCAAAGCCTTTGGATACCTCCCCCAGGGATAGAAGTCCACCCCCTCATGACCATCCCTATTGATGACGGGCCTCACCATCTTATAATTAAAAGTAATTCGGGTCTTCCCGGTGAACTTATCCCTAGCCGCTCCTCTCCAGCGAATCATGGCCGGGAAGATCGCCGGATCACTCTGTTGGTTCCAAGGAAAGAACCTGATCACCTCGCAGAACCAAACCTGCATGTTCAAAACATAAAGGTCATTTCTTTCATAAAATCTCAAGACAGAAAAGTAAAAGAGAAAGAAAAGAAGGTGAGAGTACCTCAAGAGCAAAAGAGAAACAATCCATAGAAGCAGCCGTGTTCCGGCTATACAAATCCAAAGAAAAGTAGAGCTCAGCCAATCCAGCCTCGCCCCAAGAGACCTCCCCAACCTCATCCAGATCCTCCAAAGAGTCAAGCAGGCAAATCATCGCCAATGTCCCTGAGTTAGCAAAAATGGTGACAGACAGCATCAACCACAGGAAAGCTCTCGCGAGCTGGTGGGCAGTCACCTCATTGGCTGCAAACTCATCCATACATCTCAGAACCTCCACCTCAATGAACCTCATCTCCATCCCAAGCCCCTTAGGACGGAGGTCAAATCCCACCAAAGCTCTAAACTCGGCTGCAGCAATGTGATCCCTCCAGGTCACAGGCCTACCAGTGAATCTCAAGCCAGTAATAGTAGTGAAATCGGCGGGAGTCACCGTGATCTCTCCCCAGCTAAGATGAAAGCTGTGGGTGGTGTCCCACCAAAACTCCGAAAGGGCCTAGACCAGCCCCTTACTCTTAGAGGTCACGTGAATGCCTCTACCAATAGCCTCAATGAAAAAATGAAGCCCAGTCGCTATCACCAGCTGCTTAGGATTCACGCCATCCTTTTCGAAGTTGGGCATCCTATCCCACAACTTCACCGCCACCTCCGCGGGTCCCCTCGATTTGCTCTCCTGTAGGAAAACATGGCAAAAGCCGGTTAGTCCATCATTTTTATCTCAAAAGCATGCATATATTCACAAAAAAGTGCACATAGTGTCAAAAGAAAGCATTCATAAGAGATTTTCTAGCATCATTTGTCTAGAACATGTGTCTTTCATCATTTGAAACACATCATCCCGAGCACATTGCTCTCCCAAACACAAAATTCTAATTTTCATAATATTCTTTGCGCATAAGTTTTAATCTTTCAAGATGGCATGCAGGAATCCTTTTCATCGTCCAAAATCTTGTTTTCCCATCCATGATTAGAAATTGACCTAGTTCTAGCACATGATAGAACTCCGTCACATTTTAGACATTATTTTTCTCACCTTATTTTCAAAAATGAGTCATTCTCATGTTTTTCTCAAATAAATTGCACATGCATGTTTATTTATGTCCATAGCCTCATAGGTTAATTATCAAATTCCCACAAGCGTCAATAAAATCACAAGAAAAATCTAAAAATTCCCAAAAATCGTGTCAAGCCCTATATCAATCAAAATTCAATCAAAATTGACGAAATCAAGCGAATCGAGAGTGCTTACCCCAATCGATTGAGGTTTCATCGATTTGTGCTCCCTCTTGCTAGGATAGAACTCGAAAGGAGGTGTAGCAAAGTCATACTTTCGCTCGATTCGAACGAATTCTCTCCTCCTCCTCGCGGCTTTCGACAAGTTTCTACGCGCTTGTCGAGGCAAGATGTTCCCCTATTGATCCATGATGAGTACTAGAAGCTAGGGATTTGAAGAATTTTGAGATTTCTCTCTCTTTTATCTCCTCTCTCCTCGGCAAAACAAAGCAACAATGGCGCCATTGCCCATTTCAATTCTGTTTAAATCAATCTGGTGAAATAAGGTTTAAAGCCGGACGGCTTCTTTTTCCTCATCTCACGCCAGGCGGCTTCATTCGCTCTGAGCTGAATTTACACTTTTGCCCCTGGACTTTCCAATTAGGCAAATAATTCCCGTTATCTCCCAACGAAGTAACGTTGTTTCCAAAAAATCTCCGTTATCTCTAAAATAAAGTAATATTTCCTTTCCAAAAGCCTCTGTTACTTCCGTTATAACGGAATAACACCAGGCAACAACCTCCGAATTGTCAAAACTCAACTCTAGCTACCTCTATCTCATAGATAGCGAAGTACGCTTTAGTTTCTCTAAGCTCTATCTACCTCTATCTCATAGATAGCGGAGTACGCTTTAGTTCTCCCAGCTTTAGCTACCTCTATCTCATAGATAGCGAAGTACGCTTTAGTTTCCAAACTTTAGCTACCTCTATCTCCTAGATAGCAAAGTACGCTTCAGTTTTTCCAAACTTTAGCTACCTCTATCTCCTAGATAGCGAAGTACGCTTCAGTTTTTCCAAACTTTAGCTACCTCTATCTATAGATAGCGAAGTACGCTTCAGTTTTTCCAAACTTTAGCTACCTCTATCTCCTAGATAGCGAAGTACGCTTCTGTTTTTCCAAACTTTAGCTACATCTATCTCATAGATAGCGAAGTACGCTTCAGTTTTTCCAACTTTAGCTACCTCTATCTCCTAGATAGCGAAGTACGCTTCAGTTTTTCCAACTTTAGCTACCTCTATCTCCTCGATAGCGACGTAAGCTTTAGTTTCGTAAGGTGACAACCTCCATTAATTGTCAAATAAGGTGACAACCTCCATTAATTGTCAAATAAGGTGATTCCTCCATTAATCGTCAAAATCTCAAGGATCCTAGACATGTTCCTAACTATCTAGTGAGACTTGAACTACGACCAAGGCTTGATTCCTCCGGGATACGTAGGTAGCCTTTCATAAAGGTCCAGCCATCCGACCGCAGTGGTCGCCCTTTTTCCTTCATCACTCCTCAGTGGTGAGGTAGCCTTTCATAAAGGTCCAGCCATCCGACCACATTGGTCACCCTTTTCCTTCATCACTCCTCAGTGGTGAAGTAGCCTTTCATAAAGGTCCAGCCAATTCGTCACATATGACACCCTTTCCCCAGTGAATTCTGAACTACGATCATGGCTTGATTCCTCCGGGATACGTAGGTAGCCTTCCAAAGGTTCAGCCACTCGACCTCCTTGGTCACCCAATCCCAATCCGTCTTGGCAGTTCGCCAGATTGGATCCTTTTTTATCGATAACCCCACTCGCCCTGCAAGTGACGTTGTCGAGGGGCTTCTGTAAGTACCCAAATCTGGCTCATGCCTTCCGGTTAAGTTTTCCGGCAATTCTCCGAACTTTCCTAAAGTTCAGGGGCAATTCTGAAACTTTTCCGAACCTTCCAAGGGGCGAAGGACTTGCTAGGAATTAAAATTCCAAGCAGTCCCTCGCTGGAAGGGAATTTCTAGGCGCCACCTTGCATGGATCTAGAAGCAGGTTGAGTCACCAAAGGATAATGCCGCACGGCTTCATTAGCCAGAGGTTAATGCCGCACGACTTCATTAGGAAGCACAAATCTGCCTATAAATAGAGGCCTCCTCTATTCATTTTGATATACAATTTTGAGTACTGTTATTCTGCCAAATTAAACCCTCGAATTTACAGAAACCAAAACTCACCAAAAATCACCTCCCTCCTCTCCAAAACTCATCCTAAACCCCTCCTTCATTAGGAAAACCCCAAGGGAGATAGAGAAAAACCATCATTGGTAATCTCTCCTTCCTTTATTCTTGAAATATCCTTATTTTATTGTCATTTTGCTTACTTGCTATTTATCTTGCTATTTATTGTTATTAAATGTGATATATTGTCATAAAAATCATATCTTTGCCATGTAGAGATCATATTCCCCCTTTCCCCTAACACATATGATTCATGGAGGATCCATCCCAAGGATGAACAAGGGCCCACAAGTGGCTTGTTCTAGGGAGGATCCATCACATGATGATGTGAAAGATCTCCCTTTTATTATATAAAAATGTCATCTTTGCTATTAAAAATGTCATCTTTAATATTACCATGTCATCCCCTTCCCTTGACCTTGCTTCCAAGGATTGTCCACCTAAAAGGTTCTTAAAGGACATAGGAAAGCCTCAAAGGTCTTCCCTTTATGTTCATAGCTTTAGCTCTCATAGTGTTCCTTACACTTATTTCCATAAAAATGCAATCTTTACTTTCCAATGCAACTCCCCCATGTCCCTCATGGTTGGATCACTCTCCAAGGATTGCCTAGTGACCTTCTTAAGGCACGAAAGGCATAGGATGAGTATAAAGATCCAATCTTTATACCCCTCCCCTTAGTCCCTTTGGTACTTGAAGCATCCCGTGGGGCGGATCGGTGTAAAGGTCTCATATTTACATCGTTTCCTCCACTAAAGATGCCATAGTCGAAGTCCCTTTAGAAGTTGACGAATCTTAGCCCCTACATCTCCGATCATCACTTGAGACGAGCATAAATGTCCCTACTAAGCTCAATCGTCTCAAGATGTAGGATAGATGGGCAACGGTTCTTCCTTTCTAAAGTGTCTCATTGTTGGACTATAAAAAAGGTGTCCCTCTATTTCGATCACATAGAAACCTTGTCCCAAAGAACATTGGTTTAAAACACACCAAGGCTCCTAAGCCTAGAATGGTTGATTATTCCAATGGAAGGGTAAAAAGGTCATTTAATATTGATCGTAAGTCCAAGATGAGCACGGGATCAAAATCCCGAACACATCAAATTCAAGAAATCCCGAGCGATAACCAACTCAATGGTTTATACATCCCGAGCCTAGGGAGACTTGCCTTTGTCAAGGCTTCTTGGGTGAACGCCAAACGTTCTTCCCAAGGAGTAACTTAACCTCCAGACCCTTATCCTTTTTTTCAAAGTTTTGAGGAAATCAAAATGGCGTGGCGACTCCGTTTTTCAATTAAACCGGATGTCTTCAAACTGATGTGAAGCGGTGACCCCCCCTTCCACATGAGAAAACGGTTCACAAACCCGCGATCTTGGGCCCCACATCCACAACCTCTAACGGGAACTCAAAGCATGTCAGGGAGGTGGACGCCTTCTTGCTGTGCCTATCCAAGGCGAAATATAGCTCCGCCAAACCAGCCTCTCCCCAGGCAACCTCATCAATCCTATCAACGCCAAGGACCCCAGCAAAGCGAACACGGCTGTACCCTCAGCATGCCCAAATAAGGTGCTGGAGTGGGCAAACCATAAAAAGCAGCGGGCAACCTGCTCAGCGGAGATGGTCTGGTCCCCTCTCTCATATCGGGCTATGCTCTCGGTCAGCTTTTCCATCAACCACGGCATACTCCATGCCCATCCCCTTCCTCGGCTCGGGAACGATCCCCAACAGATCCACGAGCTCCCTGTCAGTATACCCATCATGCCACTCTAAGCTGCGCCCCTTGAAGGACAGGCCAGTGATGGCAGCGTAGTCAGTGGGGGTCATGGTGGCCTCGCCCAAAAAGAAATGAAATGTGTGGGTGACGTCCCACCAATGCTCAATCTGAGCCAAGTAGAGCCCCTTGCTCTTCTGCATCCTCACTAACCCCCTCAAGCACTCCACAAAATCATACAGGTTGGAGTCGACCACAAGCTGCCAAGGACTCCTATACCCCTCCCTAGCAGTTGTGGGCAAAGCATCCCAAAGCTTTATCACTGCCTCCACAGAGCCCCTCGTCTTCAGCTTGTCCAACTTGTCCTGAATGACGTTCGCTCTCCCCTGCAGGTAAACACAGCACATGTATGTCAATAAACATCACAAATTACATGCATACTACTTCACAAACATAGCACGAACACAAACAAGAAGAGAAAACAAACTCTGTCCCATTTTTGGACACATTTTTCTCCATTTTTCTCCATTTTTCTCCATGCACTTTATTTTCACAAATCTAGCATGCATGGATTCTTTCTCACGTTCAGTCATCATGTTATCGCACATACATTCATAAAAACAAGTTTCCATCACAAAAATCACACATGCAAAGGTCCGTCCCAAATTCGGCAAATTTTCACCCACTTTATTTTCACCCACTTTATTTTCACATTATGCAAATTACTCATGTTTTTCACAAACAAATTGCATATTCATACTACTCATGCATTCAATTAAACACATGCATTGTCAATTTCACATTGCAAGGGAAAAAGCCCCAAATTTTTGACATTTAAGCCCTAACTCTAGCATGAACCAATTTTGAGACAAAATCAATGAAATCAACGAAATTGAGTATCATAACATGCGGAGGTCGTCATCGGTGGACCAATGTTGCCACATATCCGGATAGACTTCGTCATTTCCCGATTGTGAGAGCGTATAATGGCGATTCATCCTCACCAACTCAAGGCGCCTTGCGGCAGCCGCTCCGCTTACCCGACCACGGCAGCCTACATTAGCTCCTTCCCCTTGCTCTAGAGCCTCGAATTCGAAGGTTTTAGCGGAGATTTTGGACAACAATGGAAGCTTTTCTCTCTTTTCTCTCTCTCTTTCTCTCGGCAGACTGTTTGAAAACAAGGAAGAAGAAAGCACGACCTCTTCTGCTTTTTGAACCTGTCGCCACGCTGATCTCGTCCGCGCGGATGAAATCTTAGGGTAAAAACCCTATTTTGCCCTTTTAATTCCTGGCTCTCTGCACTCAGATCCCCAGCATAACAGAAACTTAACAGAAGTTAACTTCTTCAATAGAACTTAACGGAAGCCCATTCCCTTCCTCATTTTCAACTTCGGCCTCCAAAGTAAGCCCGATTTTCTTAACGGAAGTCTAATTACTTCCTAATTTTCAACTTTGGCCTCCAAAGTAAGCCCGATTTTCTTAACGGAAGTCTATTTCCTTCCTAATTTCCAACTCCGACCTCCAAAGTTAGCCCGATTTTCTTAATGGAAGTCCATTTCCTTCCTAATTTCCAACTTCGGCCTCCAAAGTAAACCCGATTAACTTAACAGAAGTTCATTCCCTTCCTCATTTCCAACTTCGGCCATTATCGTAAGCCCGAATCCCTTCTCGGCCATCATCGTAAGCCCGAATTCTTTTCCCCGGTAATCATTGTAAGCCCGTACGGAGAATAAATATCCTCAGCAGACAAATCCCGACAATCATCGTAAGCTCGAATTTTCCCCAGCTAAGCAACATATATAGCAAGTCTTCGGCAACAACAGTACACCCTCGTTAGTCGAGTCCATCTTTGGCAACAAGAGTACGCCTTCGTTAGTCGAGTCCACCTTCGGTAACAAAATTACGCCTTCGTTAGTCGAGTCCATCTTTGGCAACAAAAGTACGCCTTCGTTAGTCGAGTCCACCTTTGGCAACAAAAGTACGTCCTCGTTAGTCGAGTCCATCTTCGGCAACGAAAAGTGCGGTGGTGAGGTACACTCATGTGACCACCTTGGTCACTCCTTTTCCCCGAAAGATTCAAACTACGACCGGCTTGATTCCCACCTGGGATACGTAGGAATCCTTTAAAAGGGTCCGGTCATCCGACTGCTTCGGTCACCTCCTCACCCATCTAGGTAAAAGCTTGCCAGATTGGGATCCTCACTTTTGTCGACGACCCCACTTTTCCTGGAAGTACCATCGCCGAGGGGCTACTATAAGTGCCCCAATCTGGGTCGTTAGTGTTCCGTCAGCCCAATTTAATGATTTATAATGATTTAGGGGAATTTCAGACATTATTTTGACAATTTGAATGAGGAAGGACCTCTTAGGAATAAAAAAATGGCATAGGGCCTTGCTGGAAATCATCATTTCCAATAAAAAGCAAATATTGACCAAATGAGAAGCTGCCAAAACAACTTTCTGCAAAACCAGGCACGCTGCTGATCTGATCCGCGCGGACAAAATCAGCATGCCGAAATCATCCACGCGGATGATTTTGCACCCTGGCCAACCTTTAAATACATCCCTTCTCCCTCAGTTTCAGAGGGCAACAAATATATTTTCCTACTGTTACTCTTCCGAAATCCACTCCCAAAATAGCCTTAAACACTCACCTTCCACAAATCCAACACCAAAACTAACCCTAAATCCACTACAAAATCCTACCTAAGCCTTAAATCCCTCAAGCCCTAAACACTCATCCAAGAAATATGGTAGCGATTGGTAAACCCTCATTCTCTCTACTTAAACCTCCTTGATTCATGCATTTATCCATGTTTAAATGATGTAACTTGGTTTATTACTTGTTGCTCATCTCCCTTCCCCCTTGTCCTAGGATTCAAGAGGATCTCCATGGAGTTCATCACCATTGATAATTCTCTACAAGGATTCACATTTTTATTATGTTATTCCCCATGTCCCCTTTACATTACTAGTCTTTACTTGTTTACTTGACCTAAAATGTGGTCATCTTGGAGCCAATCTCCATAGATGATCATTTCAAATGGTCCACATTGTTTATTTCCTTGCAAATACCCCTCCCTAGTCTAAGATGCTCACCTTGAAAATCTTTTCTTGGATGAATATCATCTAGACTTACATATTTAGGTCATACAAAGATGTAAGAGATACACTTGAGCCTAGATCTCAAGGATGGTCCTCCTTGTGACCACCTTAGAGATCTTACTCTAAAGTTGATACATCTTGACCTAATCTTTGCTTATCAACTTACTTTCATGTCAAATCCCCCTTCCCCTTGCAAATGATATGCTTTCAAAGTCCTAATGTATCCCCGGGATGACTTGATATAGTGGATTCATCACTAATGACCACTAATCAAAGTCTAGGGAAAGAGAGGACAAGCATGGATGCCAAAAAATCAAACATCCTTTGTTTTTCTGTTTTTTCAGTTATATTTCCAATCAACTCTGTAAATCCAGTTGAGTTTCTGGAAATTACAGAGACAGACTGAGAAACTGTAGAAAAGTCAAACTGCAGGCTTGTCCGCGCGGATGATATTGCACTACAAAATCATCCACGCGGATGAAATCGACATCTGCATACTTTTTCAGTTTCTGTTGTTTTTTCAGTTTAAGCCTTGTTTTAAAACCATTTTTCAGTCCAGTCCATCAGATTCATTTTATTTCCAGAAAGTCCCTTTAAGTCAAACTTTTTTCAAAACACACACACACACACACAAAAAGTTTCAAGTATGGAAGACTCGTCATATGAGGCATTCCGGGTGAACGTCGAATGTTCTTCATGGAGTGTAACGTGACCTCCGAACCCATTTCTCCACTTTCGGGCTTTTTTCAAAGTTTTGGCCCTAAACTAAAATGGCGTGGCAACTCCGTTCATTTTTTTCAAAGTTTTGGCCCTAAACTAAAATGGACCTAACAAATATATGGAAAATATCCAATATTATGGGAATAGAATGATCATAATATGGAGGTCTAAATGGGCTGAAATGGACTTTAGGGCAAAAGCCCATCCACACTTTAAGTATAAAAGGAAGCTTTTCATCCAAACAAAGGAAGACTCAGGTTCACACTCTCTCTCTCTTCCTCCCAAAACCCTAAACACTCTCTCTAAATGTTCAATATCTGTATTCTCAAAGGACGGTTTAATGATTCTCATATCGGAGAGTTTTGGGGGGAAAGACCCCCACCCCTAACGATGCTTTGTTTTATAGATAGCTACGGGGAATTCGATGTCGTGGACAACCATGTTCTTTATCTAGTTTGAGAATCCTCGGTGAGCACATTTTTTTAAGCATCAATGGAGAGAGAGAAAGTGATAGAGAAAGTGGATTTTCTTTTGAAATTATGTAATTTTATGGACGGTGGTTGGTGTGTGAGTGAGTGCTTGTGTGTGTTATATTTAACCGAAGGGTATTAGCGTCAATGAAAAGTTGAGGGACGGACACTATATTTTGTAAATGTTGTGTCCTATATGGCACTAGTAAAAGCCCGTGTCCGAGGATACGTGTTTTTTTTTTTTTTTAAATTTAATTTTTTTTTTAAAGGGTAAAATGGGATAGGAACAACTTAGTGAGGGCAAAATGAGAAATTTGGCGTTTGAAACTATTCATAGAACTGTTCATGGCATGGTGCCATTTATACCATATATATATATATATATATATATATATATATATATATATATATATATATATATATATATATATATATATATATATATATATATATATATATATATATATATATATACTAGCCTAAGCCCGTGTTCAAGGCCACGTTTTGTTTTTTTTTTTAATTAAAATTTTTTTTAAGGGCAAAATGGGAAAGGAACAAAATAATGAGGGCAAAATGGGAAAATTGCCACTGACACTATTCATACAACTGTAGCAAAGAGGGGTTTAATTTATACTATAGATTTTTTTTAAGGGCAAAATGGAAAAGGAACAAAATAATGAAGGCAAAATGGAAAAATTGCCACTGACACTATTCATACAACTGTAGCAAAGAGGGGTTTAATTTAGGCTTTCCACAATGGTGGAATGAAAGGCTGAATGAAATGGGGTTAAGCTAGCTGTGTGCGTGCAATGGGGAGATGAAAAGGAGTTGATTGAATTGGTGGGATGAAAGTTTTCATCCCGGTTGAAAGTTTTTATTTTATTTTATTTTTTTTAAACGGACACGTGTCGGCTTGGCATTGGAGGAGGGAGTGGCGCGTGCACCTCACGCCCCGGATAGGCGCGTGAGGCGAAGTGATTTTCTTTTTTTTTTTTGTTTTTCCTGGGTTTGACAAGTGTCGGCTTGGCATTGGTCAGTTGGATTTTAGAAAAAAATATTTTATCCCAAATCTTTGAGCTTAATTATCACCTAGTAAATTATTTTTTTTTTTAATTTTTTTTTCACCAAAATTCATAAATTTTTTTCCCTACAAATTGATATAAGTTTCATTTGATTTGGACACAAAAAAAAAAACTCATTTTTCAATTTAAGCTTAATTATCACCTAGTAAATTATTTTTTTTTCACCAAAATTCATCATTTTTTTCCCTACAAATTGATATAAGTTTCATTTGATTTGAACATAAAAAAAAATACTCAAAGTGGTGGGGTATAGAATGATGAGTTGGAGGGAGTTGAAATTTAATTTAAGTTAGTTATTGTAGAGGGGTAGATGAAATGGATAGATGAAATATTCGGTGAATGAGAAAAAGTGTAAAAAGTGTTAGATGAAATGGGGGAGTGGGTTGAAACCATTGTGGGTAGTCTTATACTATAGATACTATAGATATGCATTAGACCGTGTACAATGGGGGATGAAATGGGGGATGAAATCCCATTTCATCCAGCTCACCCACTCCAATGGGGGTATTAAACCAGGCTGAATGAATTAACGGGATGAAAAGTTTCATCCCGGTTGAAAGCTTTTAATTTTTTTTTTTTTTTTTTTTTTTAACCTGTGTTGGCTTCGCATTGGAGGAGCCTTGGCGCGTGTGCCTCACGCTCCGGATAGGCGCGTGAGGCGCAAGGTTTTTTTGTTTTTTTTTTGTTTTTCCAGAGTTTGCCACGTGTAAGGCCCCATTGGTCCAAACTTTATTATTTTTTCACCCAATTATTTAAACTCAATTATCTCATAATAAATGATTTAAAAATAAAAAGAAAAATTCACCAAAATTCATCATTTTTTTTCCCTACAAATTGATATAAGTTTCATTTGATTTGGAAACAAAAAAAAAACACTTAGTTTTCAATTTGGGCTGAATTATTACCTAGTAAATTATTATTTTTTTTAATTTTTTTTTTCACCAAAATTCATCATTTTTTCCCCTACAACTCGAGATAAGTTTCATTTGATTTGGACACAAAAAAAAAACACTTAGTTTTCAATTTGGGCTGAATTATTACCTAGTAAATTATTATTTTTTTTAATTTTTTTTTCACCAAAATTCATCATTTTTTTTCCCTACAAATCGATATAAGTTTCATTTGATTTGGACACAAAAAAAAACACTTAGTTTTCAATTTGGGCTGAATTATTACCTAGTAAATTATTATTTTTTTTAATTTTTTTTCACCAAAATTCATCATTTTTTCCCCTACAAATCGATATAAGTTTCATTTGATTTGGACACAAAAAAAAAAAAAACACTTAGTTTTCAATTTTCTGAATTATTACCTAGTAAATTATTATTTTTTAAATTTTTTTTTTTTCACCAAAATTCATCATTTTTTTTACCCTACAAATCGATATAAGTTTTATTTGATTTGGACACAAAAAAAAAACACTTAGTTTTCAATTTGGGCTGAATTATTACCTAGTAAATTATTATTTTTTTTTAATTTTTTTTTCATCAAAATTCATCATTTTTTTTACCCTACAAATCGATATAAGTTTTATTTGATTTGGACACAAAAAAAAAACACTTAGTTTTCAATTTGGGGTGGGGGTAAAAAAAAAAACACTTAGTTTTCACCAAAATTCATCATTTTTTTTCCCTACAAATCGAAATATTTTTTTAATTATAAATAATAATAATAATTATTATTATTTTACTAATCATAAAAATAAAGAATATAAATAAAATAAAATAAAAGTAGTGGGGTATATAATGATGAGTTAGAGGGAGTTGAAATTTAATTTAAGTTAGCCTTCAAATTGCTTAGTTCACTCTCATGGCCGTTTCCATTCAAATAAAATTTTGTACCCGACTCGGCATTTCATCAATTTGAAGAAGACTAAGAAATGCCCAATTAGGTATCCGACATTCTATCTCCTCTCTCTAAATCTTGCAATTTCATCTTTAGGTTTTTATTCTCTCTGTTTTTACAGTTGTTTAGCTTACAGATTCATATTAGCTTCACTGAGATTGAAATGGGTATCTTAGAACTTTTGTGGAATGTATGTTTGCTGATGAAATATTTGGGTTCTGGGTGGTGATCTGATACTTCCTCTGTCACTTTTTCAGCAGTTATTACAAACAAACTCTGGACAATAATTTTAGATTGATTTAATGATCCTCATGAAAATGTAAAACTTATTATTGATAATATTGTTGATGGTGTATCACTAACAAGTTTTAGATTTTCATTTGTATAATTAAATGAACCTAAAATTATTTCTCAAAGTTAATTCGTAGCAACGGCAAAAAGTGGGAAGATCATTTTGGGACGGAGGGAGTAATATTTAATTGTTCTAATTTGGGTTCAATTTCTAGTTAGCTGGTGGTTTAGCTTACATATTTACGGACATTAATAAAAGTCACACTTTTCTTTTTAGTACGTACCTAAATAAGAAAATTCTTTTAGTGCAATTTTATCATGGTACCAACAATTCACAAACAAGTAAAACACATTTCAAAAAATATTGACAAGTCAGCTGTGACACTTGTTATAAAATGGAGAGAGTATGGTTTATGGTAAAATAATGGTTTGGTTTCAGCTTTGTCTGCTGATAATATTGACTCTATTTACGGAATGAATAACTTTTTGAATGAGTTTATCTGGTGGTACTTGCAGATGTAAATCAACGAGTACATATGAGAAAAAAAAGAGCAGGAATTTACTGGACAATGCCAGCAATCTGCTTGATATATTGTTAAATGGTGGGAATTTAGGATCTATGCCTATTGCAGAAGGTGCTGTTAGTGATTTGTTCGGCCGCCCTTTTTTCTTCTCTTTGTATGACTGGTTTATAAAGGTACTTATGCTTAAATTCCCTTCTTCACCAGTCCCCTACAATATTTTCTTCCTTTTAGCATTTTTGTCCAGAAATGATTGTTAATTCTGAAAAAAAAGAGAAAAAAAAGGATGGAGTTTAGGATATTTCCTTTTTGGCATGACAGCTCGACTTTAGAACCAGATTTTTTTTCCAAAGAAGATAATTAACACCATTACTGAACATTGTGAGATAAAGGATTATCTTTGCTGTACTACATTGAAAAGCCACATATTTAAGAATTAGCCATGGATATGACCAATACAAACAAATGTTTATGCTACCCAACTTATTAATTCATACATAAGGAGTAATGTTAGAACACTGTGAAAGTTGTGAGCTAATTTGTTACTCCCTCCATCCCATAATAAATGTCACACTTTTCTTTTTGGTCCGTCCTAAAAGAAATGCCGTGTTTCTAAATATAGAGAAAGCCTTCACGCAATTTTATTATTGTACAAGCAATGTACAAACTAGTAAATCACCCTCCTTAAAAACGTTGACAAGTCAAATGCGACATTTATTTTGGGTCGGAGGGAGTAATATAAGACTCTTTGAGTGGATTGCTGAGGCTGGCTACCTCGTATCCTGCAATGGATGGCTTATTCTTCAAGTGCAAGCCTGTTCCCAAGAAAGGGAAGTAGCATATTTTTAAGGAAGGCCTTGACCATGAATACTACTTGTAGATAAACATACTTTGAACATCTTTCTTCACGATCAAATTCTAGGATTTGAACTCTTTTGTTTAGTTGTTTTGCATTGATAATGATCTATTTGTGCTTTAGATGTCTTTAGTTATGTTTTTTTTCTTTGTCAAACTCAGCCTCAGTAGTCTATTCTTCTTGCATTTTAACATTTTGGTAATGTCTTATCTGAACAGCATGGCTCAGTTTATAAACTTGCTTTCGGGCCGAAATCTTTTGTAGTCATATCAGATCCTGTTGTTGCCAGACATATTCTTCGCGATAATGCATTTTCTTATGATAAGGTATGATTCTTAAATACTTTTGTTTCTACAAGTCTCTCTTAACACTTCTGATATGTCTTTAGAGCCCTTTCTTTTCTTGTTTCTTTTTCTTGGGTGCAACTTCTTCATTGTTTTCTCACCTCTTCATTGACGAGTCCATACGGTGTTTCATGTTAGCTGACCCCAAATCATTTTGAGACTGAAGCTTTGTTGTTATTGTAATTTTATAGCCCTTTCTGAAACAATAAAATGCATATTGTTAGGGATCATGTGATAACTGAACCGAAGAGAAGAGTGTTGACATACATTGTTCATTGAATCAGTATCTGGTGGACTAGGGGGTAAAGGCTGATGATCTAAGTTAATTTTCTTTCTTCGCATCCCTTTTTGTATGTGTATTTGGGAGTGAACAATGGTCCATTGAATTGATTTCACCAAATTCGTTTGTGGTGCTCTAAAGGAAGAGATGGTAGATTTTGACTTTGACTTTACTTCAGGTAAGATCTTTAGGAATGAAAAGTCATAAGGTTCACCTATTCAATCTTGTCTGACTCATTCTGGAAACTGTGTGTCATTGTTTGGAATTTCCTTTAAGGGCAGTGTTGGGAAGTATTAAGAGTTCCTAGATTCAATTGATGTTACAAAATGAGCTTACTTAGTGAAGGGCAACTTATTTGGTTCTTGTTACCTTTTTGCAAGTTGATCCATGCTCATTAACACTTTTCTAACTATGCCCATAGAAAGAAAGTCTATTAATGTTTGTAAAGTTCTCAAAAGGAATTTTGAACTTGAAAGCTTTCCCCTTATTTTCTTTCTTGAGGTTAGGGTATTTCCTTTTCTTTTTGCCACCTCGCCAATCTGATCATTTCTACCGTATCCATTTCATTTTGCTCCAAAGAAACCTAAAAAATAACAAGAAAAACTTTGTAGATTTCTTCATAAAAGTTTGATCTCATATGGTAATTGTGGAAACTCCTAGCTTCCCTACGCTTAGCAAGCGCGACTTCCATTCCGGGAGATGACACCTAGTGTCGCTTGGGTTCTTCTTGTTCTTGCAGAAAAGTGTTTTCTTTTCAAGTGTTGCAATCACATGATATGCATGAAAAAAATAAAATACGTTATTTCCTTTTTTGTGTGTCTTATATTTTGGTCATTATGGTTCATATCGTTATATACCTTTTCATCTAAATTGTCATAGTTCAATAGGGAGTTCTTGCTGATATCCTGGAACCAATAATGGGGAAAGGACTAATACCTGCTGACCTTGACACTTGGAAGCAGAGGAGAAAAGGTGAGTAAGTGGTTAAATATAGTTAGGCTTTAGTTGACTATTGTTTGATTTGATGCATCATCAAATTCCGTTGAGACGTCAAAGGTATTTTTGTCTATGAAACTTGGTGGAGATAAACTTCAGTGATTCTTCTCATGGTCCACCACTGTGATTTTCTTCAGTGTCAGAGTCCTGTCTATCAATGATATCCATTAGAACAAAATTTGGACAATGATATTTTCTAAAGATGTGCTAGCTCAATACAGAACCATGGAGTCAATGGTATTGACCAACAGCCAATACCTCATGAAGGAATCAGCAAGTACTTAGTACCTATCTCCAGATCCATGAAACTACTACCTCTATAATGCCTCTCTGATGCCAGCAGAAGTCAGGTGGCAATAGTCTCCGTGGAGATCCCACATGCCAAATAGCTTTCAGTAGTTCATCCTTTTTATAATTGTCAAACAGTTGATCATTTTTTGAGGGATCACAAGTATAAGTCTCTGGATGAGTATCAAAACACAAAAGGAATTCATGAAAGGTGATAGAAAATTATCTCATTCTTAGCCTTGTCATAGGTCCTTCGGTGGACAAATACATGCAGGAAACTACATGTGAATTAGAGGTCATGATATATATATACTCCCTCTGTCCCACCCGATTTAGGACAATTTGCCATTTTGGGCGTCCCACTCGACTTAGGACATCCCAAAATGGCAAGTTTATATTATTTTTATATTCAATGGGACCCACTTGTCATACTCACAGCAACAATCCCCTTACTATTCCTCCCACTCATTATCTCTCCTATTTTACTTTTAATACTCACAATATCTCCTCTTATTATATTAGTATTTCTTAATCCCGTGTTGGATGGGACGGCGGGAGTATATATATATATATATATATAGGGTCACGCTCCAATGAGAACCGTTTAAAATGAGAACCGTGAGAACCACTTGTATACACTTGTATACAGTAGATATTTAGCTACTGTATACATATACAATAGACTGTATACATATACAGTAGATACTTAGCTACTGTATACAAGTGTATACGTGTGGTTATATACTTGTATACAGTAGATACTTAACTACTGTATACATATACAGTAGACTGTATATGTATACAGTAGCTAAGTATCTACTGTAAACAAGTGTATACAAGTGGTTCTCACAGTTCTCATTTTATTATGGTTCTCATTTGAACACCTACCTATATATATGTATATATATATATACTCACACACACACACACATATCTATATATATATAATAACAAGATAGTGGTAATTAAAGGGGCTTTTAGGGGTATTTTTGTCTTTTCACATGGTGGCAATTTGGCAAAAAAATGGGCTGAAATGGAAGGTGGCGAGCTTTGATTGGCCAGGTTTTTTTTTTTTTTTAAGCAATTGGACAGGTGTCGGGAATAGAGGGAAGGGTAAATTGGACTTTTCCATGGCGCGTGTTATCCACGCGCCGACAAAGTCGCGTTTTCCAGCTTTGTTTTTTTTTTTTTTTTAATTCTATTTAACAGGTGGCGATCAATGATTGGCTGGAAGAATTTCCGAAAAAAAAATTATCCTATTTCTTTGACCTCATTTATTTTATAATAAATTAATTTTTTTAAAAAAAAAATTTACACCAAAATTCATAATTTTTTTCCCTCTTTAAATAGAGACTTCTTTTATTTGATTTGGACACAGAAAAAAAATCCTCTTTTTTAAATATAAACTTCTTAATTATCATTTGCTAAATTTTTAATTTCTTTTTAGTGAAATTAATTAAGTGTGAAGTATTTTTTTTAATTATAAATGATAATAATAATTATAATAATAATTTTAGTAATTAAAAAAATAAATTATTTTGTACTAAATTAATTATTTTTTTAAAAAAATTACACCAAAATGCATAAAAAAAAAACCCTCTATAAATAGAGACTTCTTTCATTTGATTTTGACACAAAAAAAAAATCCCTCTTCTTTAAATATAAATTTCTTAATTATGCTTTGCTAATTTTTCAATTTCTTTTTAGTCAAAATTTTCAATATATATATATATACGGAGTATATATATATATATATTGGAGAATAGTAGTCATTTGTTTTTTTTTCTTATTTACTCTTTCTTACGTAGAACGTAAAACTTATATTAGTTTCTTGGTTTAAATTTTTCATTAATTTAAAACTCATATTAGAAGTCAATATAATATAGTTTTAGCAATAAGTATAAAATAATTAGCTATTAATCGCTATCTCTCTCTCTATATAAAAAAAATTGCTTAAGTTTTAAAATAAACGAGGGCACATTTGTAGCTACTCGGTTAGGATTGAAACTCTATGGAGGGCAAAAAAATTACTGAAAATGAGTAGGTTGTTTAAGAAGATTTGTATATCATGTTAAATATACACATGTACACACACAGTAAAACACATTAGAACAAAATATCAAGTAACTAAATGAGTTATAATCTCAATTTTTATGAAATGAAATAAATTACTTTTATTAACAATTACCCAAATAAAGTGGATAGTAAATGATTTATTTTGATTCTTATTTTTTATTGGTTAAAATTATGAGAGTCAGTAAATTACACGGGCCTAAAGAGGCGCGTGAATGCATTAGGGATTTTTTTTTTTTTTACATTGGACACGTGTCATCCGTATGTGGAAGGGCAATTTCGACATTTCTCTGGCGCGTGTACGTCACGCGCCGAGAACGGTGCGTTTATGCAGTTTTTTTCCCTTTTATTTTTTTATAATTTTGCCACGTTTCTCCCTTTGATTGGCTGGCTGAATTTTGGATTTTTTTTACATCATATTTCTTTACCCTCGATTACTTTATAATAAATTAATTTTTTACACTTTTTTTTACACCAATATTCATAATTTTTTTCTCTTTAAATAGAGACTTCTTTCATTTTATTTTGACAGATAAAAAAAACCCTCTACTTTAAATATAAATTTCTTAATTATCCTTTGTTAATTTTCATTTTTTCCAATATCTTTTTAGTAAAAAATAAATAACTGTGAAGTTTTTATTTTTAATTATAAATGATGATATATATGGTTATGTAATATAATAATAATTTATATCTATATATAAAGAATATAAAATAAAATAAATGTGGGTTTTGGTTTCTATTAAATAATATAAAATAAAATAAAAGTGGTGGGGTATAGGATGATGAGTTGAAATGGTGTTGAATTTTTATAAACAAAACAATTGTGTATTTATAAAGTATATATGGTCATTTAATATAATAATAATAATATATATATATATATATATATATATATATATATATATATATATATATATATATATATATACACACGAGGGATTGTAATGAATGTGAGTTTTGGTTTCTATTTAATAAGTGAGATGGGGTAATATGGTTATTGTGTTTATTTTAGTTCGATATATCAAACAATTTATTTATTTTTTTTAAAAAAATCTTTGAAGCATAGTAAATAAAGTATTAATAAATTAGTCGACTTTTCTATTCATCTCAAAATATTGTGTATTTATAAAGACGAATATCGGGAAACATGACCATCGTTTTTAAAATTTTGATTGGAGTGTATGTCAATATAATAAGAAATAAAGATAGTATAAATTTGTATTTTAAAATAGGAAGAGGAAGAAGTGGGTTGAGTTGGATGAGGAAGTGGGGGGTTTGGGAAAATTTCTTTTCATTTTACGAAATTGTTAGTATTTTTAGGATTTTTATTTTTCTCCTAAAAATTAAATAAGTTACATTGAAAATAAATATCATAATTATGTTCATAATGAGTTAATGTAAATAAATATGACATAATTTTTTAGATGTACGAGCATGAGTTAATCGAAAATTTTCATTTGAAAAAGAATGATATTAATTTTTATTACATAATTGTACTATCCTTTTGGTATGAACAAATATTTTATTTTTATTTAAAAATTTCTCTTTGTCAAAAATAAATAAAATATCACCTTTTTTTACTAGATTTTCAATCTTCACCTTTTTATACTAATTTCAATAACTTATTTCGTATGTGATAAACATGTTCGTGTGTTTTATTTACTTTTTTAAATCATAAAATACTACAGAATTGTATATAGAGAAATGCATATTCCTTATGATATTTTTTTTTCCTTTTTTATTGTTTTCTAATTGTTATGTACTGACAATGTAGTCTTTAAGGAAGTATTACATAATGTATAAACGAATTGATTTTTTTTTTTTATTTTAGTTCAATTTTTATGCTTTGAATATATAGTAATGCCCCGTGCATCGCACGGGAGTCAATCTAGTAAGTATACAAACGAGTACATCACTCTTTTTTCTCAATCATGTTTATGTGGCTGTTATTTTTTGTCCTTAGAAACTAATAGTTCTGAATTCTCGCATTTGAAATCCTTAATGTGTTCTTTACAGTTATTGCCCCAGGGTTCCACAACTTGTATTTGGAGGCTATGGTAAAACTATTTGCTGATTGTTCTGAAAGAACAATATTGAAATTTGAGAAGCTTTTAGAAGTAGAGCGCTTGCAAGGAGGGCAGATAATCGAGTTGGATCTTGAAGCAGAATTTTCCAATTTGGCACTTGACATTATTGGTCTTGGTATTTTCAACTATGACTTCGGTTCTGTTACAAAAGAATCTCCTGTAATCAAGGTTCGGTTCAAAAGCCTCAACCTTTATAGTTTATGTTGTAAATTCCTTCTTTTCAACCCTGGACTTGAATCTTCTGTTTTTTTTTTCAATGCCTTCTATTTTGCAAGCTCTTTGTTTGTCTCTGTCCCTCTCTCTTCTCTCACACAAACAAAAATACATGCACACTTGTATATTTAAGATATGAAATAATAGTCAGTTCTATATCTACGTTGCAGGCAGTACATGGTACGCTTTTTGAGGCTGAGCATCGGTCTACTTTCTATATTCCTTATTGGAAAGTTCCATTTGTAAAATGGTTAGTTCCTAGACAACGGAAGTTTGCGTACGACTTGAAGGTTATCAATGACTGTCTTGATGGTCTCATCAGAAATGCAAAAGAGATAAGAAAGGTAAGTGGACTTGAATTATAGTGAGATTGGGACATAAAGAAAATCTTTCCACAATCTCAAACATGTAAACATGCTTTCTTAAGTTGTTTGATGATATCTTCTTTTCTTTCAGATTCTATTATTATATTCCTGCTATGATTACTGATATGACAATCAATTCTGGGTGCAATAATTTAATGTGAAGACAATACCACCGCTAGTCTTTATTAGTGGAATGGAAACTTCTTCCTTCGATGCAAAAGAATCTCCCCATGACGCCGACAATGGAACCAATGTTACAGGCTGCTTTAGTGCAAGAACACGTTACGGCTTTCTACTACCGGAAAAGAGGTTTTGGAGATGTTTGGTTTAGCTATGTTGCTGGTTGAGAAATGGCTGAGAAAATAAAAAGAAAAGAGTGTTTAAAGAAATAAAAGTAGGAAACTTTTAATTGAGATTTTCCCAAACTCCCTGATACTTTCTTTGCTTCAAAACATGGATGTTTATTCCATTATTCAGCTCACCTTTTTTAGACTTTACAAAGGTTGCATAATTTATTACCACACTTAATAATAGCTTAATCTGCAAGAGTCATCAAAACCTACCCCTAATCAATTC